>JARJHM010000390.1:0-301431 GCA_033356055.1 Carex pumila | reverse complement strand
TTATTAAAATAAATTAATTCAAGAATTAAGATTTTTCAAATACTAATAACATGTTTATTTGAATAGAATAAACATTCCAACATAAAATCACTATAGTTTAGTTTAGATAACAACTTAGTTTCATAAATGAACATGTCTTACTAAATGAAAAAATTACATTAGTAAGTAAGACAAATATATGGATACAAATAACATAGAATTAAGCAATTTCGAAATAAATAAGAAAAACAACATATATGAAAAATATTGGATGTGTATTTAAGCACAAATAAAACTTAAATACATGATTTATAAAACTTATCACACACTATCACAGAAAATAAATCAATGTGAAAATAATTATTCACTAGATAAATTGAAATAAACGAAAATAAACAACAATAAATGGGAATAAACGGACTATTAAACGGACATCCGTTAACGATTAAACGACCGTTTTTACAACACTGTGATTAAGTTATATTTTAGTATGTAATAAACATCAATATATTATATCACTTATTTAAATTTAGGAAAGAAAATGTCCTCATATTTAAATGCTAAATATTTTACTTATTTAATAAAAAGATATACTTATATAATGTGAGGTATTTTTCTATTCTTACACCTTTATCATTCAAGTAAATGAAACGACATAAATCTTCCTACAATATACGATAATTCATTTCTCGACAACGAAATATATATAAAAATAGATATCTAAGTTAATATGTATAAATAATTCGTAAACAAAATGAGTCTATCATATGAAATCAACAGTACAAATAAGAGGTTAAACTATTTTTATATCATATGAAATCAACAGTAGCACGGTCGTCTTATTAATTTATCGATTATTAATATCATTTAGATATTATTATACTTTCATTAAAAAAATGAGAGAGAAACCGTTGAAATTAGGTTTGGAAAGAAGGGCTTATGTGCTAAAACAACAGTTTGGTGGGTGTCTTTGAAATGAATGTATCAATAGAGGAAACCAGAAGGGAGGAGCCTGCGTTCCAGCTCAAGTACAGCCGTACAGGGCATGGGTTAACGTTATTTCTTCTCTCTTTCTCCTTTTCCTGTTTTTCTTCGTCTTTTTTTTATTTTGTTTGGCGTTCGCCCGAACCCACAAAAGAGGAATTTCTTTCAAATCTTTTATTTTTAGAAATTAGAAATTAATTATTTTTCAGTAAATGAAATGAAATCAATTATTCAGTTCTATTAGGATATTTTTTGGAACCAAATTAATGGTTCGGTTCCAATAATTAACGTGAGTTGCAATGTTTTCGCCACAAAAAATTCAAAATTATTGGAATTGAACCATTAGGGACGTATTCACAGGATAGGAGAAGAGAAAAGGAATATGAAATAAAGAATTGACTCCTCTTTTAATTAGTTTCAATTATGTTCGATGAGCCCAAATAGTGGAATTAAATTTTCTCTCGTCTGAAAGGGTGCGTACTAAAAGAAATGGATGCAAAAAGAATGCCATGTCAACCCAATAATAGTAAAATAGTCTCATCTAATTCCTTATTCCCCTCCAAAATCTATTCCATATTCCTGTTGGAATTAAAAAGCTTTAAAGAGTGCTCTCTAATTCCAATCAATTTCAAATGTGTTCGTTGGAAATAGACAGCTAATTCCAAACAATTTCCTTATTCTTTCTCAGTCGAACAAATTCTAAGAGTGTGAAATTCACAGGCCCTCTCATCTTCTTCCTTTCATATCTTCCGCATGGACCTCCATTGAGGAGAGGCTGGTGGAAAGGAACCATTTTGTTACGTTCTAGTGATTTTCCACATTATTAAAATTATTAGGACTCAACTGATGTTTTGGTTTCATTCATTTATCGAGAAAAAAATTAATCTTATTTCCGACAAATTGAATTTTTAATTTCTAAAATAAAAAAGGAAATTATTTTACCAGAGGAGAATTTAGGGACACGAGCAACAAAACATCAACAAAGGCTGATGATGATGAAACGATCAGACAGCTACCAGCTTTGAGAATATTTCGGATTGATCTAAAAAGATTGAAAGAGGTGTGAAATATCCTAACTTTTTAATCAAAATCTGTATTATTCGAATGTCGTGTAGTAATGTGTTTCAAAGGTTTTTAAAACTCGTGTTATTGAAAAGTGGTTAACTTTTCTTCTTTTTTTTAAGAAAAAATGTTGAAATTTTCATTTGATATCATATGCATGACATATATAACAAGAGTGAAACTGGAGAATAGCAAATTCATCGGTATCATTGTAATTATAATCAAAATTATAATTATAACGATTGTAGAATATTATAAAAAAATGTTTGCTTGGGATTGAGATTAAAATTACAACCTCGGTAAATACATATGATGTTGAATATGTTGATTCTTGTCTAAGTTTTTAATTATCACACTAATTATTTAACTACGGATCACATTATATTAATCCAGTTTATTTCTATTTTGTTGTTCGTGCGGATTTTTAATCAACAACTTTTCATTTAAAGAGCATTATTTTTACTACTAAACTAAAGACAGATTCCCAACATTCAAATTCTTTGTATTTCGCAATTTTTATCTGTTTAGAACTATCAGTTGACAGTCTCCAACTGGTCCTTAAAAAAATACTAATTTGACAGCTACGTTAATTTTATAGATCCTAACGAACAAGATTTTCTGATATAATAGTACTATTTTGATACTACTATTAAAAATTCACCTCGATGCCGTTTAAGAATTAATGGATATCATTTAGAATGTTAGATGCATCGTAAATCTTAAATGTACACTGAACTAATCTTTGTACAAAGTCCAGTCAATTATGACCAGAATCATGTCAAATTAAGAGGGCCTTGAATTTGTCTAGATGATACTGCAAAACAGCCCCTAGTATTTTGTGATTGAAAATCCAGCGGAAAGTTGACAGTGTGCATTTAATGCAAGATATAAATCGGATATAGTAAAAATGTGCGGATGCGTGTTTAGATTAAATATATAATTATAATAAATTGGATATAGTAATATGTAGGGATGAACGAAGAGTGAGAAGGTGAAAAATAGAAGGGAAAATAGAAAGAAAGATTAATATATTTGAATAATTAATGAAGAATTTTTTTTTGTCTTATTTTTTTTAGTTAGTTAAAATTTATAAAGTTAATAAGAAATTTAGTGGTTATTGTAGGTTAGTGATAAAGAAACTTGAACGATAATTATATATATATAAAAAAAAAATTTGTCTGTCACAATTCAAATTTGAAGGGTAATCGATTATATTTATTATAATTATGAAAATATTTTGGTTAGATAGATGGTGTACCGACCATGCTTTGCAACACCAATTTCCTAATATGTTTTCTATTATTACACACAAATTTATTTCATTGGCCGATGCTTTTGCTAATTCTCACCTGCAACTGTCTTTTCAAAGACAATTGTCAGGTATTTACTTAGTAGAATGGTTAGCCTTACAACATAATTTTCATAACTTTCCATTATCTAAGCAATTAGAAGATAGATTGATTCGGAGATGATTTAGAGATGATACCTTTATTTTCAATTCATTTTATAAATGGCTGGAATATGGGAGAATACCTAATATAGCTTACAATACCATTTGGAAATCTCATATTCTCTCAGAGATTAAGAAATTTTATTGTTGGTAAGAAGAGATAAATTCTTACTGAGGTTAATTTATTAGCAAATGAATGGTTGGGAGATATCACTTGTGTGTTTTGTGCTCAACCTGAGAGTAAATATCACTTGTTTATCCATTGTCCTTGCATAGTAGTTATTTGGAATTGGATTGCAGCTTTCAATAATTTTACTTTTGATGTGAGTTATTAGATGACTTATAGCTTCTTGATGCATCTATTATATTAAAAGATAGATCATTAGTATAATTGTTAAGGGAGCTATTATATGGACTATTTAGTAAGAGAGTAATAGAATGTGTTTTAATGATTCTCATCCTCTTTCTATTAAGATCACTGGGACTAAGATTATTTTTCTAAATTAAGTCTAATGCTCCCCCCTGATGTTGAGGATCTCCCAAACCTAATCATGGAGGAAGAGAACATCAACCAGGACACAGCTCAAGCAGTAGTCCAGTTGTTGTTCATTGCAAGAGAGGAATCCAGCGAGGAAATAACTACTCAAGTTTCTGGAGCTGACAGTCCCCAAAATCCAATGTTTGGAGAAGAGTTGACTGAAGAAGATCAAGTTAATTGGGATGAATTGGCTTGATTGTGTTTGGACAATTTAGATTGTTAGTTTTCAATTAGCTTGTGGAAACTAGTTTGCTTAATATAAGATGGTATATTTTGCATATTAGATGCTGTTATGTATTTTTGTTGTTTGAATATCTGTATGACTTATTGTATTTGGTTTTTGTATCTATTTTGGGTACCAGATCAGACAAGATGTCAGCAAAAAAGCTAAACACCTCCTATAAATTGAATTTTTGTATTTTATCCTTTATTTTGTATTTTTACAAAAAAAATATTACCATTAGTTTTCTTCATAAAATAAAATTACGTAATATTTATTCATTTAGCTTCTCTAATTTCACTTTTTTATTTGGCTCCTAATAATATGGGAAGATATATATATATGCTAGGAATTCTCTGCTGTAAAATGCCAAAGTAAAATACTTAAGCAAGGCACTTGTAGCTTACAAATATAATGGCCAGTGGAGTAGTCAAAATTTGAATTAGGGGTAGGTAGAAATCAGGTTTGAATTTTTTTTTCTGAACGGATTCAGATTTGAATTGCCTTCATAATTCTATTCTTGTCTCCATCAGCTTACCAAATTGCATCTCTGCCTATTAAGTCGGTTATAATTTTAAAATTATTAATTGATAACAAAATTACTAAAATAATTACTTGTGATTTCTAAAATAATTGGTATTAATTGGGCAGAGGAGAATCACTACTCCGAATTGAACAAATATTTAAAAATAAATTTTTTATCTAATTAAATTAAACAACTCATATATCCATTTCTAAAGTCTAAACTAACAATAACTACTTTGAATTGAATTTAGAGACAGACAAAATCGAATTCAAAAATAAACAAAACTCATTAAAAAACCTAGTAAAAAAAAAAAATTCCAAAGTAGGCAGCTGTCTACCTTGTAGCGTTGTAGCTCCGCTACTGTATATGACATACATCATATCTACATAACTGTAGTAAATGCCAAAGTTTAAGTGGAGCTTCTTATGACTTGTAATAACGAAATGCTTGAGCAAGGCATTTATAGCTCAGTGTAGATAAGTACGTACGAACGAACTTTGTTACGATTTCATTGTGGAAAAATTAAATGAGACTTGGTATTTTCGATCCATGACAGATTGTTTCGTGAATATTTTTGATGCCTTGTTGCGAGGAGTGATAAATTTTATATATAAATAAATATGATTTAAATTTTATAAAATTATACAAAAAAATATTAAAACAACATGATTATTTTATTAAAAAAATTTAAACTTATAAAAATAGTAAAAATAACATGATTATCGGATACATTAAAATACAAATATATATTCTTTCTTGTTCTCGTACGAGATTGAGAGAATGAGAAAAATATAAACCTTTTGATTATAATAAATAAGGAGATAATATAATCAAAATAAAATTATTTGACATGATCTATATTTTTTTATATGCAATGTAAATAATTATGACATTTTAATTTTATCTTGATTGTTATTCGCGTGGATGATTTATAAATGTTATTTCTTTTAGTCATTGATTTGTATAAGTATAAAAATAAAATTGAAAGGTAATATTTTTTTATGCGTATATAGATAAAACAATATATAACATTTTTTCTCAAAATTTGAACCAAAATTTTGCCACTATTTGTATTTAAGTTCGTTCTCATACATTCAGCTGAAAATCAGCAAGGATTCTGATTTTTTTAGCATGAAAAAAAATCAAAATTTCAGATAACCATTTGATTATTTTTCGTTCGAGGAATAGAAGGAACTTAATTAATAATGGAGTTTTACCACGAACATGTTGACGAAATTGCACTAATGATGCAGTTCCATCAATTTTTTGACAGATATGTGATCATGATCATGGAGCTTAACATTTGAAACCTCCACTTGGTGAGACTGTATTATTGGTGTAGTTCTATTAATTTTCAAAGAATTAAAATTTTAATTTCTAAAAAGAATAGAATTGTTCTGGATTGAATTATTTTTAAATTTCTAGAACACAAGAGAAGAGACGAATTTAAATTTAAAAAAAAAAATAATAGAACAATACTAGAAATGGACACAGGTGACAGAGCACAGTTCAAATTCGAACCTTTTTGCTTATAGTTTTTTTGGTACATGCATCTCGCACGTTCCAACACAAAAATGAGTCACATCCACCCGAAAGGAATTAATTACAATCAATACTTCTTTAACTTTTACTTTCAAAGCATGGGAAAATATTGAATATTCTCTTCTTTGATAAATTGATTCTCTCTGTGCGTTAAAGAAGCAGAGAAAACTTAGAGAGAAAGAAATCAAAGGAATGCACGCACGCAAAATACCTAACATAAAAAAAATCGAAGTTTTTTTTTTTTTGTATTCTAAAGAGAATGCGGAATCTTCTATTCCCTCCTTTATTAGACAGATCCGCCTTGATTTCAGATGATAGGATGTAACTTGAATTTTGAGTTTTAAATTCAGACCGTCTGATCTATTTTTACACAATTTACTTCAAACCGAGCTGGTCCAGATTTTAATCGGACGGTTTCTGATATTTTCCGAGTACTTTTCTAAATTATGGTTAAAAAAAGGAGAAAATAATTTTGAATCTTCAAAGATGCGACCGCTGAAATTGAAGCACTCAGAACTTCAATGTGTTTTGAATTTTTTTTTTTTTTAAACTTCGGGACTCAAGACTTAAGGTCATATTTGATTGTGGAGTAAAATTAATGAAGATTAAATTAATTATTCTATTTTACTATTTATATTATATATCTTGTTTGGTAGTTTAAGGTCTCTTGAGGAATGAAATGTTAGAAAATGAATTTTTGTACGTGACAGTGTGCTATGTAGTTATGTAGGCTGAGTAAGTTAATTTGCACAGAGAAGTGAAGTAATTTATTTTGGATTAACTCACCTTTTTTTTCATCTTACTATTTTTTTGCTCCTCGTCTAACGCCTTAAGTGTGTAATAAGAAATTTACTCTACCTCTTATCTTACAATCAAACATAACGTAATACCTTTGTTGTGTACAGGGACAAGTCTAAAAGTAGTCAGGGATGGTTTAGCCACTTCTATAATTTCAAAATTTGAATTATGTATATTGTAATTTAGTTAAATTTTATTTTCTCCATTATAAAATATCAAATGTTTATTTATAGACTATAGTCTAGTAGTTAGAGTTATATTATGTGGGTATGAGAATTTGAATTCACATCCCATCTAATACATATTGTTTGTTTTAAATTTTAGTTACCCTTATTAAAATTTTATAGTTCCACCCCGGCTGTGTATGCAGAGAGTTAGTCTATGTTAAATTTTTTTTCTTTTTTTGAGATAAAACATGTCACGGAGTCAATTTGTTTGTCATGTTGTTGGAATATTATATACTTGTATATTTAAATTCTCTCGCTCAAACATTCCTGCTAGTTCTGATTTTAATAGAGAAGTTTGACTTTATACAGCGCACTACGTAGTTACAATAGGGTTTTGTGCGTTGGATGAACCAAAATTGCTCCGTTAAAATCTTTACCCTAGTTTGTTGACTTTGTAGAGGATTAATTACGTTTAATATTCAAATATGTATTTTGTAGGATTTGAATATTCACCTTTTGATATTTTGCTTATAATTGCATAGATACTACTTAGTAGCAGTGACATGTAGATAGCAGTGGCAGGCTGCCTTTTTGAGTAATGTTAGATAGTTATATACTCACAGCAACTTTTAGTGTCTGGTGATGCATTCTCTGTATGACTGGTAAACTGTATAAGTTTCGTTGTTTAATGAAACTGGACTGTAACGCCTTTTTAACAAAAAAAAAATAACGAATTAAAAAGTTAAATAATTTATTCATATATTTTAAATATATTTTGACTTTATCAAAATACATGACAGTTGCTTACAATCATGTTTAAATTAAAGTAAATTCTAAAATGCATAAGAAACCACGTGGAGCTATTTGAGACTGAGTTTGTAAGTATAATTATGTAGTATGAATATTAAAATGTTCTTCCTCGAGGTAAAACACGACTCAAGCTTTTATTTTTATTTATGAAAATTGAAATGTTATCTCATCACAAGTCTTTAACATCGAAGCTCTTCTATAAAAAAAAAAATAGAAAGGAAAAAGAAAAAACCGAAGCCCTTACACCTGAATTCAGGTCCCGTGAGGTCTTATAAAATGAGTTCGGAATCGTTAGTCCTGCTTTTAGGTTAGGTGTTTAGTTTAATGAAACTTGGGTCTGCATTTCAAGAAAGAAAAAAATAGGGAGAATTTCACATATACCTCTCGGAAACTTCGAAATTACATATTCTTCCTCAAAACTTTAAAAACTCACAAATTTACCCATTTCATTGGTTTTTATATTAAAACTCAGTATGAATTTATAAATTATCTATTTTACTCTTTATTAAAAGCATAAAGTGCCCATCGAATTCAAATTTGAATCTTAAGCGTTCCTCTACCGTCCGAAATGCTTTAAAATCCGTGCACGCTAGATCAACATGAATCTTAAAGCAAACACACATCGATATTGAAGCAATGTGCACAAATCTTAATGCAATGCGTGCAAATCAAAATTTCTTTAAGATCAGTATGTGTTAGATCAACACAAATCTTGAAGCAGACACGCATGAATATTGAAGTGGCCCGTACAAATCTTAATGCAATGTGCGTGGTAGATGAACCATTCATATTCAAATTTGAGTTCGATGGGGTATTTGATACTTGTAATAAGGGGTAAAATGGGTATTGTAAATTTATGATGAGTTTTAATATGAAAGACAATAAAATGGGTATATTTGTAAGTTTTTGAAGTTTAGAGGGGAAAATTTGTAATTTTAATGTTTAGAGAGGAAAATGCGTAATTTGAAGTTTTTAAGAGGTATACGTGAAATTCCCCCAAAAATATAAACGGAAGCAAGTCCGAGCTAAGCACAGAGACTTTACCTGTAAGCACAACTTTTCATGCCTCATAATTTTTTACGGATTACTTTTGTAGAAAGTTAGAATTATGGGATCCATGTGGAGATGCGGTCCGTAATCCACGACGGATCCAAAGAAAAAAAACGCAATTATTCCCTAGAAATTGTTGCCATCTCCCGGGCAAACAGAGGCACTTGTATATCTTACTAAACAAGTAATCTGTATCAGTACATCTTAAAGTATTATATTAATTATGCATTCCGTCGAGCTACTAATTGGATAACCATATTTTTTTCTCTCTTATTGATCATTGTCGCTTTAATCTATATGTTTGGATAAAATTAACTATATTTGTAATTAATTTTAAAGCGCTGGTTGTTTGCACAATTCTTGCTCTTTATCACCGTGCTTTTTTATCGTATACTTATTTAAGTTTTGATAAATATATTTTCTGTTTAAGACATTAATCTTTATGATAAGTGATACCACTTCCTATCACGTTGGAGCAAACAAATTACTGCTAGTATTTATATGGAAAAATTAATTATGGGTGTCTCCACTGTTGAACAATACAAAAATACTCTTCTTTTTTTTTCTGTCGACACAGATATATAGATTTTGATTAGTCTTGGCAATAACACATTTAATTATAAATAGATAGATCACAATAGAGTTTTTATGTTTTTGCATTTTTGTCTCGTTATATATTTCTTCGTCTGATTTGGATTTCTTATTAATTATAAAAGTTGTTTTCTGCTTGATTGAGATATGATTTGTCTATTTACTTTGCTAATAAACTCTGTGTTTTTATAATTCGATGGTTTTGCTTTTGAAAACACCAGTTCCTCTCCAATATTGCAATTTCAACATTAGTCCTATCAATAATGCATTAAATTATAAATAGAGAGATCACGATTAAATTAAATGATCATTTTTTTCTTTCGTTTTTGCATTTAATTTTTTCTCACTGTGTATATTTTTAATCTGTTACTGATCTGTCCTCAACTCCTCATTCTAAAAAAATCAATATTATGGATATTATAAAGTACATTGGATTAATAGTCAGTAGTCACATATGTTCTTGTCAAAAATATAACCACATATCTCGTTTTCTCCTTTATTGAGATATAATTTGTCTTTTTTCTTAGCTAACAAATTCGTGTTTTTATAGTTAGGTGATTTTTACATTTCAGTATATTATAGTGCATTTTTGAGTTTCGTGAGGTGTCCAATTCAATCTGTGGCCCTCTAAAAATGGAGCCGCAGATTGAATTGGCAGTTCGGGTATTTTTGGAAATCTCCAAAAAAATGTGGTATTTTTTTTTTAAATATGGTATAAATAAAAATTTCGCTATAGTAAGCGTTGATAAAAAATCTTTCAAATATATGATTTATAGTAAAATATTTTAGCATTCTGATTTTTTTTGTTTTACAAAATGAAAAGTACTAGTTCCCTCTAAAATATATTTTCTAAAGTCGAGTCTCTCTCTCTCTAATACCTGTAAAATATCAAAACCTTATTTGATGAACTAAAACTTAAAAGCATTTTTATCATATTAATATTTTAAATCTACAATTGATAAAGCTGATGTTGCGGTTCAAACTACGGAGGTGCTTAGCAATTGGACCCAACGAACTCTAAATAAATAGTCGTTGTCCGAAAATCTGATTCGCGGGTCCAATGCCAAGGTGGACGACCCACCAGTGATCAGTTTTTTTTTTTTTTTCAAAAGTTTTATAGAAATTGCAAAGTCGTGAGGGAAATCAAACTCTCAATCTTTGAGTATAACAACTCTAGAATTTTTTTTTAGCCAGTTATGCTACCTCTCATTTTTAGTGATCAGATTTTTAGTTTAACTAATCATGACTGTAATGTGCATCACATCCGGCCATCCAAAAGTATTATAAGGCATGCCTGATCACGATTCAAACTTGAAATTTTGAATTACTTTAGCACGTTCGAACCCCCAAGCACCCCCCCAAAAGTATTAATTATTTTTACTTTGTGACAAATAGACTCTTAAACTTCTATTTGTGCACAAATACTCCAAATACTCACTCAAACTTTTTAATTGGTGAATTCCTCAACTAATCCAGCATAACTACATTAATTTTCGCCATGAAAAGACCGTAATATTCTCGTAAAATTTGTTTATTTTTATAATTCTCTTATAAAATTAATAATTTCCCACTATTGATATCAATTTTAAATTAACAACAATTTCTTACTTCATATTGATAGTTCTTTTTCATGCATAAATAAAAACGATTTTATCAATTTTAAAATAAAGCATGAATCGCAAAATAAAATGGCAAATCTTTCATGTACCGTGAATGTGTAATTCAAGGTCCTATATGTTTTAAAAGAAAATTTACTAACCCTGTACTCATAATAATTATTAAATCAAGAATATTTTAAAAATATACTATAAATTCAAGGATACTTTTGTCACTTTATATTCAATTAACAATAAGATGTTATCGTGCCAAATGATATATTACTAGGGGTGTAAACGAATAGGATAATTCGCTCTGTATCTAGAGATTATCCGAATTTGGATTAAATGGATACGGATAATTTTATTAAGGTGAATATCCTTATCCGCAATTATCCGGATTCAAAATTACTTCCAACCAACTTTAATATGATGTGGTTTTTAATTTAATATCTTTTTTGTTGGTGATATTGCTACAATAACGCAATTTTTTTTTTCCTTTTTTCTCTCATTTCTTCATTCTCCATTTTTTTTTTCGTTCAAGATTTTAGTCCGTGAATGTAATATGCTTTCTTTGCTAACTTAGTTTTAGTCATTGTTTCAAGACAATAACAAGTTATTTTTTTTGTATCTTAAAGTGCATAACTTAATTATCAGACAATTATTTGTTTCATATCTATATCCGTATCCGCTCATTGAAAAATGGACACGAGATATTAGCATTATCCGCTCCGTTTACACCCCTGATATTACAAAGGCCCCTATCTAAATTTTTTTTTGTCATAACTCACATGGTAGCTTGCTTCTTTATCTAATTACATGTCCATAACATAGTATCGAATTTGTAATTCGTGAATTATTCAGATTTAAGTTGTTAGCGAATCAATACACGTATTATTCGATGTATCTGAATTATTTGAAAACAATTATATAATTTTTTTTTTTCATAATGCACATGGTAGCTTGTTTCTTTCTTTGATGGCATGTATGAGTCCCATATAGCCTTCCAGAAAGATATAAAGAAATGTCCATAGAAGAACTTTATTGTGAGTTATTTATAGTGCATATAGTAAAAATGTAGAGATTAAATCCAACACGGCTTCACCAACCCGGAATCAGATCACCTGTCTTCAGGGGTGTAGAAAATTCATGCCTCTGCCGGTGAAACTGAAGTCACTTTTAATCTAGAGGCTAGACCTCTTTATTTCTCTCTAAAAAAAACATTGAAATATTTGATCTCGGGCCCACCTCAGATCCACCAACAGTGACTTTAGGGATAGAAATTTCCTGCCCCTAGAGATGCAGGAGATTCGATCTCCTCGAACCCTCTCCCATTTCATGAGTAACGAGTCTGAATTCGTATCCTTTGAGATATCTCAAACTTTGCGTGACTTTATGGAAAATTGTAACCGTTTAAACACGTTCTGCACGAATCTCAAAGCCCAAATGGCACTGATCCCTACATCACCCCCGAATAGGCACCGGACACGTCGGTCACGCAAAAGTTGAGATATCTCAGAGGATACGCACTCAACGAGTCTCATGTCTTTACGGCCATGCCCAATAAACAAATGGAGACGTGTCTGGAACGGAGACACCCGTAATTAGATAAATGGAGACGAGAGTTAGCGCCAGCTTGCACGCACACAAATGCAGAACGCGCTTTCCTCTCCGTTTGGGGGGACGTTTCACTTACGTTCCTGTATGGACATGGAGCATACCCGTACGAACAAAAGTACTTAATTTAAGATTTGAGAACAGAACTTCCTTTTGGATGCATGGATCAGCATTGAAGGCGGGAGAAGTACCGAAGATAAACCGTGTCGAACAAGATGACCGGAAGCACTGGAACAATTAAAGCTGTTTGATAACGGATTTAGTCATGAAATACAAAATTTTAATATCAATATAATGATTAGAAACATAATAAAATTATATCGACGGGTTACGATGGAATAATTATTACAGATGGATTTAACCAAAAAAAAAATTATTACAGTTGACGCTGTTAGAATTTTTTTTATTACATATTTATAAGGTTCGAATGTTGATTTTCTTAAGAAAATAATTTATGACATCAAAGTTATAAAAAATACGTATGTAATTTGAAAAAAATAGGAGTTCAGTTAATTACATTTAACACATCTATGGGTTAGCTAAATATTTTTTCTTTTCTTTTTAATTATATTTAGTATAACGTATTGGGAAAATTGCAAATTATTAAATGACCTTTGAAATCTCTGTATATACACAAACAGGAGGACAATTTAGACCCTTCAATTTTTTCTATCCGTTATATTAATTAATTTTATTTTGATAATTTATTCACCTACATATCACATAAAAATTTACACGTATACACGCATAAAGTTGACATCATATGTGATCTATATTTGCTTTTTTTTTTTGGTAATGTATATATGTAGAGGCGGAGGTACGAAGCTATGATGGGTCAATTAAATTCTATTTTATTTTATTTATGTATGATCATGTATATAATTTAGAAAAATGTCATGTCATGCTAAAATTGGTTCTCATTTTCTACAAGGAAATTTTATATGATTGATTCTCATATATTTTTGATCTCCGTAGTTGAGAAGTTTGACTCCGCTCTTGTATATAAATACAACAAACTAGTTTGATAATTTAATAATTGTGAAAATAATTTATATTTTTAAAATTTGATAAGTAAGGATATGTTTAGTTGGATTGAGAATATGCTATTATTGAAAACAAGCTATTTGGTGTTCGATTGTCTTAGAATAGCAAGAACAGAGAACTAAACTTGTTTGTCTTATTAGAACAAACTATTATCATAAAAAATTAAAACAATATAACATAATAAGACAAATGTCAATTTTACTATTCTTGCTATTTTGAGATTGCAATCAAACATATCCAAAATTGTAATGTATACTTGTGCATCTCCTATACATAAAAAATAATAAAAGTTTATGCAAGTTTCATCGTTTATTTTTTTGAATGTCAGGGCAAAGCCTCTAACTTTTTGTATTAAGAAGAAAAGATAGTTCAGTTAATTACAACGCCTTCTATTGTCCTAGTTCTACAATTTAATCTACCTATTTACATACTACTTGTTTACATACAATTCATCGTTTATTAATTGACGTAAAATCTGCAACTAATTTGTATGTAATACCTTCTGTCAAAACGTCGAATGATATTTTAAATATAAAAATTAGTAGACTACATATTTATAAGCAAAATAACACGTTGCCTAAGGGCTTTTTCCTCAAAAAAAAAAAAAAAAAAAGGCAAAATAACAAGTGTTGATCCTCGTATTTAATTATAACAAAAACAAATCATTCTTATTAATACTGCTGATCGCTTTGCCTTTGGCGTTCGCACTAAGACAGTCAGTAATTTGCCAAACCAATGCGCTTTGTACTAATGCTGACTAAGCTTTTGACTGCGATTAGAAACTCCACGCTTGATGTTTACGACTATTTACTCTCCTGAGACGATATTGCTGTCGTTGTTCCAGCAATTATACTCCCTAGTCCCTACCTAAGGGTTTCTCTCTCTCTAAAAAAAAAAAGCAATTATACTCCCGTACAAGGAATCAAGGATCCTACAGAAGATCGCCGTGTTGGCAGAAAGTTGACTGCCGTACAACTTCCTCGATTTGGAAAATATATATGGCAATGTTGAAGGGACGCGATACTCGGTCTCCAACAAAGTCACGTGACATGACTCTCTCTCCTTGAACTGAAATCCTCTGAAGTAAATCAAATTTTGAGGTTACATTACAACCGTTCGATCAGAGATGGAATGCACGGAGACTTTCTAATCTTGCCGAATGAGATCGGACGGTCCAGATCTAAACTCAAAATCTTAGTTAACTCAGCTGATATTAATTCGTCTCTCAATTCTCTTGAGATTATATGTGGATTGTGGACCCAACAGTTTTGTCTATATAATCATGAGCTGAATAATATCTTCATGTCAACTCATTTCGGGTACAGACATAATTATGCTAACCTATCTCTAACCTACTACTAACTTTTTATATAGGAAGACCGCTTCACATCTCTGCAGAAATGGATTTTTTTTTTAAATTAATACACATTGGGAATGTTAAGAAACATATGATGGATTAAATAATAATTTGTTCTAAGAAGGAATTGCTCAGTAAGTTAAAAGAAGAGATAAATAATTAAAATAGTTAAAAGAAGTTAAAGGAAGTTAAAGGAAAGAGGGAGGTGTCTTAAAAAAGGAGCAAGGGATTAAGATATAGATAAAAGAAGGCCAAAGAAGATTATCTTAATTTGAGCTAAGGAACTGATATTTAGCAAGATTAAGCTGCTAAGGAAACTAAAAAAGACTTATTTAGCTTTAAGAAAACTTAAAAAGACCCTTGCCGAACGACACCATTAAGCTTTAGACTTAAGAATGAAGTTGCAAATAGGCATCACAATCTTTACACTAAACGTTAGACCCAATGATGTTGAACCAAACTTCAATCTTCAATCTAATGGCTTAGATAATATTTTCTGCAGGAAAGATTACATATTCAATAATTAGTTATGAAATATCATGTGGATGTTTCAAGTTGAGAAGCTTGACATTCATATTTATCTCACAATAATAAAATAAAAAGAAAATACGTTAGATTACATAGTAAATATATATTTGTCTCGATTATTTAAACAAAGAAACATCAAAAGATTTAAACTTGATAGTTCACTACCCATTAATTCAGTCCCAAAAAATCAAACAATCTCAGAATGTCAGTGACGGTACGATGCTTTAAGATTGGAGACGATATCAAAAGATCTAATTTTGTTTTTGTTTGAAAAGATCTACGTGAAGATATTCAGATTCCCTGCCTCTGTGGCTCTGTGTTCTCAACTCCAAGTCAGTACGGATATTCACAAAAAGTGCGTTCCCTGTTTGTTTCTTTCTGCTTTCGGTTTCCATTTGCTTCATTTACTGTTTACTTCTCGTGAACCAACGTACCCCCTCTTGGAAAAACCGGGAATTCCGAAATTTTCAAAAGCTTGGCGCGAAATTAGAAATAAGCCCATTCTTATTTTCGGCTTTAAATGTCCTAGGGCTAGGCCTACATAAGCCCATTCTTATCAATCAGAGACTCAGAATAATACGTTAATAAAATAAAATCAGAATGAAATTAACTATAACTGTCATATAAAAATAAAATAATCTAGAATATCTTAATTGCAAAAAATATAAATTAGAAAATTAAATTGAAAGTTCAATGTAGAACCAGCAATTAACAATCAACGAATAAGAATTCATAATTTTAATAACTTGAGAACTAGAAAGTCATTTTTTTTAGAAAGAACTTGCTGATTATGAAATTCTAATATATCTAAAAAATTAAAAAAAAATCATGTTGGATTGGAGATTAAAATACTAAGTTCAAGGTAGATGCTCTTATTACACTAAATTACTAACCTGTTGTTCTATCTATGTAAACCGACGTGTGTTTCATCAGTGTTCGGGTGGAGTAAGAATAATGAGATACTGCATTGTAATTTTATTTTATAGAGATGACCAAATAATTATATTAGTGGTTTTAGAAGTTGTATATTTAATGAATAAATATAAAACTTTCGATTCGTAATATGCCTCTCCCTGCGCGTCCCAGTTTGGTGCATTTTGCGAAGCAACGAAATTATTAAAGTGGTACCAATATGAAAAATATGGATATTTCCTAACGGGTAGCGGTAGGGGTGTAAATAGATCAGGATGAAATAGGATAATATCCGATCCGTTTACATCTTTGCCTGCCTGGCGGTAATATAGAAATTTAGTAGATCAAGTGGTGGAGCAACATTGTGACATCGGTAGGCCGTTTTCTATTTCTGGTTACACACCCCTAACACCTTGTTTGGATGGAGAGTAGAGGATGGGAGGGGAGGGGAGGTGAAGAATGAAATGGAATAGAAATGAAGATTAACATGATTAACTTCTTTGTATTTGAATGTTTAATGAGGAAAAATAAATTTAATTTTTCTTCTCGTCTTGTTTCTTGTTTGGTTAATTAAAATTGTAGAAGGTTAATCAAATGGTTTTAGTGTATTTGACTATTATACCCTCTACAATCTTAAAACACAATTAGATAATTTAAAGAAAAAAGAAATACATTTTACAAGCATAAGTTCCAGACTCCACTCATGAAGTGGTAGGATTAAATACAATTATCTCATGGTTGAAATACTGCTGAGAGATACAATAATATCTAATTAAGAGTTACACAGTCAAAATATTCCTGATTAGGGACTTCCTATCTTCACATTCTATAGACTTGAATGCATAATCTCTCTTTGTTAACACCCTATGATTTTAGTTCCAAGTCAATCCCTTTAATACGGCATCTCTGACCTTTATGTTTCTCCTTTTTAATAATGTCAGATTGCATCATTCAAATAAAATTTAGTTATAAAATAAGATTGTAAAAAATTGGTGCTTAATATCTTATCAGTCTCAATACCGTCAACCACATACATTGCAAAAATTGATAAATATTTGAGTTGTTTTCCGGCTATCACTGGTACCGAACGACGACTCTCTCTAAAAACAAATATATCGGTACCAACACCTTATAAAATATATTTGTCCGATAAATCAATAGTCAAGAACAAAAACAGATTACCTTGAAGAAAACTATGCGACCAATTCTAGATATATCGTTCAATTTAAATAAGTTGGAAGTCCAGTACATGTACCAAATCGACAAAAAAAAAAAAATTGATAACATTTAGATGGTTGATAACGTTTAAATAGTGAATGTGTTCAATTGCGCCCTTAAATGTGTGTGATTCAATTGGCATCAATAGTAAAAACTTTAGAAACTGAAACACATAAAACTACTTTAATATTCAATTGGGAGTAAAGCTAGGGTGTGACATGCTCATCAAGAAAGTTTGGTGAGCATAACTCCAAAAGTATATCGGATCGATGTTAAATGCCGAATCCAAACCGTTGAAATCAATGTACTTCATGAGTGATGCATATACATGCAAAATTGTGAAAGTTTCGAGTTTATTTACTACACGGTCAAGTGGTCAAAGAAATAATAAAAATTGAATATATAAAATAACTTATAAATTAACTTATAAAATGTTTATTTCTTTGACCACTTGACCGTGTAGCAAATAAACTCGAAACTTTCAAAATTTTGAATGTATATGCATCACTCATGAAGTGTATGGATTTCAACGGTTTGAATTCAGCATTTAACGTCGATCCGATATACTTTTGGAGTTATGTTCACCAAACTTTCTTGGTGAGCATGTCACACCCTAGCTTTACTCTTCAATTGGCATCTATAAATAAACAACTACGTACGACAAACAAAATAAATAAACGACTACAACTTAATACAATAAACAAAAAACCATATCCATTGAATAGCAGTTTAAATATTAATGGGAATGTTTACTGGTAAATGGAGGTACACGGGCTTCAAATTATTTACTGAATTTCATTCTCAGATGTAAGGTGGTAAGTGCACGGGCTTCAAATTGCAAAAGAAAAAAAAAACGTAACTTCAGAAGAATGTTTAAACGGCTCTAATGGATAAACGATTATGACTCCAAACTTGTTGTATTAAAAAAAAAAAAATCTGCTCAATCAACTACGGTGGTTGCTAGATTTGGGTAAAAAAAAGTTGAATGATAATTATATAGGAATAAGATATATATGACAGGGCATTTGTATCATATTTGCAACACAATTTCTTTTCACCAGTTACACCTCAAATTGGGAGGGAAATCAATTCTATTAATTATAGTTATAGAATGTTAATCATTTTTTCTCCTATATCTTTCACCTCACCATAATTTTATCAACCAAACACGATTTGAGGGAAAAAATTTCTATCTATTCCATTCCCTCCCATCCTCTACTCTCCATCCAAACAAGGTGTAAGTCAAAAATACATAGAAATTAATTATATAAAATTTTCGTGTAGAGAATGAAGATCAATTTTACTGTAAATAACATTTTATTCTAAATTATATATAAAATCATACATAAATAAAAAAATAAAAAAAATGGAATTAATTGACCTCATCGTGACACTGTAAATAATATTTTATTCTAAATTATATATAAAATCATACATAAATAAAAAAATAAAAAAATTGGAATTACATCTTACTTTTGCATCTTGCATCTGGCCATGTAAATCACAAAAAAACAAATATAGATCACATTTGATGTCAACTTTGTGTGGATATGTATAAATTTTTATGTAATATGTAGCTGACAATAAATTATCAAAATAAAATAAATTAATATAACGGATATAAAAGATTGAAGGGTCTAAATTGTCCTCCTGCATAAGTATTCCTGTTTGTGTATATACAGAGATTTCAAAAATCATTTAATAATTTGCAAATTTCCCAATACGTTATACTAAATATAGTTAAAAAGAAAAGATAAAATATTTAGTTAAACCATAAATGTGTTAAATGTGATTAACTGAACTCCTATTTTTTCAAATTGCATACGTATTTTTTATAACTTAGATGTCATAAATGAATTTCTAGTACACTGTGGCACGCGGGCCCAATAACACAATGGAATATACACGCAAAGATATCTAATTAATTGAAATTTTGTGCACTCATGTATTAGCGGTTTGTCGTAAAAATAATTGGTATGAGACCCAATTTGTTGCGGACTGTTATAAGGTGGATTACTTCTAAGTACTTGGATTGCCTCGTTGGTTCTTTATGGCAATATGAATGAATGGCATGTAACCGATAATCCTAGAATTCTTCTTGCCAGAGCTTGGGTTAGGTTTGGGAGGAGAAAACACATTTGTCATGTAATGATCATGGATGAACTGCAAGGTAGGCTAATGGGGCACCGTCCTTGTCGTTTCACTTCTAATAGGCAATTTTGACTAGCTTACTAACTAGCAAATGCACTGGAGAGGCTCATAATGCAGTAAATGTAGCAGAAAATAAGCGAGTTATGGCACAGGCAAGTGGGTTGCGAGAGTCGCGGCAAAGCACAACTATAAGCCGTACTAGTTGTACATGTCGTGAAAATGCAACTCTAATGTTTGAAGAGGCAATGGGAGATCTAGTTGACATAGGAGGATGAGAGGCGGTTGGGATGCAAGTAGAGCCATCTGGTACCCAGCCAAGAAGGTCAACTAGAGACCGTAGAGGGAGGAGAGGCAATACGGTACCCAACCAGACACAGGTAGAGCCATCAGGTACAACGAGTAGACCATTAATAAGAACTGGTCAGTTCTTTGGAATTCAATTTAGGTGTAGTAGAAATTAACTTGCATGCTCCTTACGAGCTATTTTTATTTGAAGTCTATACGAACTTTATTTATTATGAGTTGAGAACTATTTTTATTAGATGCATGAGAACTTTTATTTGATAACTTGTGTGTTGAGAACTATTTTTATTAAATGCAGGTTTAAGAACTTAGCAATTTCATTGAAACTGTCTCCTCTAAATTACAAACATGAAATACTACATACAGGTTTGATCATCATGGGAGTGACATTTGATCTAAAAAATCTCAGACCTTGCGACATCTTCAATGATGTATTGTTTATGCGAAAATAAACAAACAAATAAAGTCAATGCCCTCCGATCATTGATTTCACCTTTTTTCCAAAAATCAATTTCGCTATATCATCTACCTCAAGTCCTCAATCTCCATCTCTTCACTATCTCCCATTCTCTCTTTCCAGAGAACTACTTAAATGGCAATGATACTCAGTGCCTTTGTGCCTGGTTTGATGCGCAATCTTTCCCAGATGGCTCAGCATCAAGTGGGGCAACTGTTGGGCGTTCCTGGCGAGGTTGACAAACTCACCTGCATGGTTCACCAGATTCAATGCGTGCTCATTGATGCTGAGAAGAGGCAGAATGAAAGCGAATCAATCAAAAGCTGGGTCATGCAGCTCAAAGATATCATGTATGATGTTGACAATGTTGTTGATCTCTGCCGCATCAAGTCTGATGAACGGCGTGCCCAGTCTGGTTCATCCTCATCTTCAAAGACTAGATACGGCATCCATTTCCTCTCTTGTTTCCGAAATCCGGTTTTTGCTCATGAAATTGCTGGCCAAATCAAAGAGATCAATTCGAGAATGAATGTAATTGTGAGCCAAATAGGCCTTATGGGTCTTATTGGAAATACAGGCGCCTCCAGTGAAGCTCGACAAATGGCCTCCAATATAAGCCGTGAAACCCATTCAGTTGTTGTTTTGTCTGATTTAGTTGGAAATTTTTTTGAAGAAGATACAGATATACTTGTTGAGTTATTAACCAAAAATGTAACTCCAGGGCAAGGAAATATTCCAATTGTTGCAGTTGTGGGAATGGGAGGTATAGGTAAGACCACTTTGGCAAAAGTGGTGTATAATGATCCGAGAATTCAAGAAAATTTTGAGCATCTGATTTGGGTTTGTGTTTCAAAAACACTTAAGGAAGTAGATTTGCTAAAAAATGTGATTAGGGAGGTTGGGGGTGATTGTGGTGCGGCAGAGAAAATATCGGAGTTAATGCCCAGGCTTGAGCAATATATCAGGGGAAAGAAATTTTTCCTCGTTTTAGACGATATATGGCCTGAGAGCGAGGAAGTTTGGTACGGCTTGCTGCGTGACCCAATGATAAATAAAGGAGTCCTTGAGAGTAGAGTTCTCATTACTACACGAGATGACAGGGTTGCTATGCGGATGGGAGCAATTCATACTCTCAAGGTCAACAGGTTATCAGATGAGGACTGCTGGTCCCTGCTCATAAAAAAGGTCTGCCCTTCAAGTTAATTTGTTTTCTTTTTCTTTTAGTTTACACTCGAAACAATTTCACCCTTGTCATTTCTATTTTACTCTCTCTCACTCTCTCTCTCTCTCTCTCTATATATATATATAAAAACTCATTTTAGTTTATCACTTTTAACTTTACTATCTAGGATATAGCCTTGGTTCAAATAAAAATAATTACACAAATGGTCCTCAGTTTCACTTGGTTAAATGTTTCAATTTATGATCCAAAACTTCCCATATTATTTCCTGAAATGCGTAAACTATTTGTTTTTTTTTGTATATTCACAAAGATCTCATCAAAACCAATAACTATGTAATAGCCATAGTTGATTATTACAATATTTTTCACTTGATAGATAATTTAAGTCAAACCCAATATGAAATTTCCCACCATTTTTAGGGACAACTTTAATACATAAACATAAACAAAGAACTATTTTTCGTTTTTGATGGTTGACGGAAATTACCGGTCAACAGATATATATTTATAAAAATGAGAGTTATATTACAAAGATTTAATTTGCTAAATGTCCGTCTACACTACCTATACATCAGATCATCTGCAACCAGGCTCAAAATTTACGACTCACTAAAAATCCCTAAACACATGCCCTCCATTTCTCAATCTCAAGAGCGGTATCATTTATGAGACGATGCACCGGCTTTTGTTTATTTGAGAACAGTCTTCTGTTCCTCTCCCTCCACAATGCCCAGTCTCCCGCCACCCAGACCGTATTCCACTGAGACGTCTGTTGTTGAGTAAGGTCCTTGCCAATCCTTAACTAGATGGACTGTATGTTTCTGCCCCCGCGATGCGAGGTGTTGTACTGTGACATCAGCCCCCCTCTAAAATCATCCTGCATAAGAGCATTCCCATAATATTATGGTTTTTCGTCTCCACCAGATTAGCTGCGCACAGGTGACAACCTGTTGCAACTGTAGATCTTATGTAGATGAGGACATCCTGCGATAGCATTTTGTTATGCAGCAGTAGCCAGATGAAAAATCTTAACCTTCATTGGTGCCCTTATCTTCCAAAGCTCCCTTTGAGTGGAGGAGATTATGCGCCTGTAATGCATCGCTCTATAAGCCGAAGCACATGAGAAAGCCCCTGCATGTGTCCAAACCCATTTCCGAATCCCCCCACTCCGTTTGAACTAAGCAGGAAAAGAAAGGAATTAGATTTACCAGATCCTTTAGAAAGAATGAAGCTTCCTGCCTCAGTGAATGCAAACCAGATACTGCGACTAAGCCCTGCAGTGATCTGACTGTGTTCGACCATAGCCCGTCCAGGTTGTTGTGAATAGCCCAGATCCATTTAGTAAGCAAAGCCTCATTCTAACATTTTAGATCAATTATACCCAGACCCCCGTTAATTTTGAGCATACACACCCGCTCCCAATTAACAAGGCAATTAATACCCTTACATGGGTCTTTTCCTTTCCAAAGGAAGTTCCTTCTCAACTTATCAATATGTTTGATCACCCCGACCAGAATCTTAAATGCCTGCAACAAAAAACTTATTTTTAAACTATTTAAAATGAAATTGACAAAATAAATCAATTTCAGCTCCTTGTTGCTATATATTTCCATTATTAAGCAACAATAGACCAATGTGCTGGCTTCATTAAGATTGGTAGACTGTTCATCTTTTCTAGATATTTGATTATTGAATGCTGGTGAAGTAGAGTAATAAAGATTGGAGAACTTAAGAGTGCAACAGGGTTTGACACGGGTGAAATGTGAAGTGGAAAGCAAAGATGGACCAACCAACAATTTTTTCTTTAAATCGAATGGTAGAAATTGTAAGTCAATAATCAAAAGTCCACTTATGAGTGTAAAGACATATGGATATATTTCTATCAGACAATTTAAAAGGTAGTCAAACATAGGACATCTTTCCATTTATTTGGCACAACTTAAAAAATGTCCTGTGAGATTGTGTTAGGATTTTTATCGGAGAGCAATTTCTGATTTTTGATACAAATGCAGGCTTGTTTTATTCATCAAGTCGTAGTAGAGGAGATGAAAACAAATAGAGAAGCTCTGGTACACACTTCATATGAATAAAAAAACCAAACCAACTTCAGAACTTAGTCCCGTTACTTATTTCCATGTATAGCACACCAAAGGAGAGATCAATCCAAACCAGTGAGAGTGGGAAGCACTCTGACTTCAAAAATCAGTACTGACCTAAGATCCTTTCTCTTGCATGAGGAGCTTAAAATCTTTTCTATTAAGTCGGTACATACAAACCAGCTATACATTTTATTTTGTGTTTGACTAAGCTTATACCCATTTTAAACTGGTTTTGACCTGCTTTGAATCTGGCAACACAAAATTATCAGTTTCAACAATTTCGGATCAATTCATACATTTGTTTTAATGAAACTGTGAGAGCTGGGATGTATGGTTTCCAAATTGCAGTTACCACGACAATCACGTTTTTTTTTTCCTCAGCCATGAGCATAAGCTGCTTAGATGGCTGAAAAACAAGCTTTTTTTCAGGTGCTCAAATCACTTTAGTTTTTCATCTTGTTAGGTTAGAAGGTTTGAAACAACATTATTCAAGGTAGCAGTATGATTCACTTCAAATAAAGATTATCCATATTTTCTTCTAATTTGGACACATACATAAATAAATTGGTGGCATTGTTTCCCCCTCAGCTTTATCCAAATTTTTAACTACAATTGAGGGTACAATTGCTCTTTTTGTCACAGCCCTAGGCCAATTTATAATGTCTATTATGATACCATATTTACAAAACTAAAGTTACTAAAAACACTTGACATAAATTTTGGAAGGCTTAAATAAAACATTGAAATTTCTAACTTCATGTGTATATGATTATTTGACAGGTAGACCCAAACGGGGTTGAGAGTGAGCTTCAAGATCTTAAGGATATTGGGATGCAAATTGTTCAAAAATGTGACGGTTTGCCTCTTGCTATCAAAAGCATAGGTGGCGTGCTTTGTATGAAGGACAAAACAAGAGTTGAATGGGAAGCAGTTCTAAAAAGCAATATGTGGTCCATTGATGGGGTGCCAAGTATCCACCATGCGTTCCATTTGAGCTACGAGGATCTTTCATCGTCTCTGAAGCAATGCTTCATCTTTTGCTCTCTCTTTCCTGAAGATTATTGGTTTCATAAATCAAAATTAATCTATATGTGGCTAGCAGAAGGGTTTTTGCAAGACAAGGGAGATTTTTGGGAGTTGGGCACTAAATACTACAACGAATTACTATTTCGAAATCTTCTAGAAGCAATTGAAGCAAGTTATAATCAGTTACAATGCAAAATGCATGACATGTTGTGGTCTTTCGCCCGTCAATTAGGAAAAGATGAGAACTATGTAGTATGGAAGGGACAAGCTTTATCCAAGTCTGAGGGTTCACTAAAAGTACGACGGTTATCAGTAGAAGGACATGAGGTGGACACTGAAGGAATTAAAAAGGAAAAAGGGTTGAGAACATTATTGCTTCAGTTTAAACCTGAAATTGCACTTGATGATCTGTGTAAAGCATTTTCAAATCTCCGCATCTTAGATCTCTGTAACTCCAACTTCTCAAGCCTACCAAATTCTCTGTGTAACCTCGTACATCTGAGATACTTGGATGTGAGTGATTCAAAGTTAAGAAATATTCCAAATAATGTAGGAAATCTAAGAAGTTTAGTATATTTTTGTTGTTCAAACTGTAAAGAGTTGTCATATGTCCCCCGAGGCATTAGTAATCTACGAGAATTGAGGTGCCTTAGTTTTCATAATACAATGGTTGAGGCAATCCCAAGAGGATTAAATAATCTAGAAAAACTCACTGGTCTATATGGCTTCAAGCCATACAAGAATAGTTTGGAGGGATTCAGTAGCCTAGATGGGTTAGAATCTCTATTACAACTCATTACTCTTTGGTTAGAGGGCTTAGAGAGATTATATGATCGGAACATAGCAAAAAGAGCTAACCTTAGGAGCAAGAATCAGTTGCAAACCCTCTCCCTTGGATACACATATTTGAGCTGCAAGGATCAAGTTTCACAAACAAACGAGAAGAAGATGGCAATTGAGGATGTGTTAAATGAGCTTTGTCCTCCAAGTTCTCTAGAAATTATTATAATTGAAGGTTACTTTGGTAGCCACCTTCCTAGTTGGTTAAGTTTGCGAGCAACCCTTCCAAATTTGAGATATCTTAATATCTATAATTGTGCTTGCTTTGAGGGGCTTCCCCCGTTAGGGCAACTTCCCAATTTGGATTGGCTTCAAATATATGGTGCATATTCAGTTGTGAGTGTAGGAGAAGAGTTCTTGTGGAGGGATATCCAGAGCATAGATACAATGAGTTATCCTGCCAAGCCCGCATTTCCTAAATTGAGTAAACTAATATTTGAAGGGATGCCCAATTGGAAAGAGTGGCAGTGGAATAAGAGACAACCAGCAATGCCCAAGCTCAAGGAATTATTTATTAGAACTTGTCCCCAGTTGAGATCTCTTCCAGAGGGTCTTTCACATCATGCTACTTCTTTGGAAAACCTAGACGTTCAAGAAGCCAAAAATTTGATTACCATAGAGAACCTCCCATCCATCAAACATATACGTGTTGTTAGAAATCCAATCTTGGAGAGGATTTCAAATCTGGCCAATGTCTCATTTATAGCAATTGAAGAATGCCTAAATCTAAAAGCTGTGGAGAACCTTAAAGCTTTACGGACAATGTCATTAATTGATTATAAAATGAAATTCCTGCCAGATTACTTAACGATGATAATGCCACAGAAACTAAGAATCCAGTGTAGTGAGGAGCTGTTGCTGGACATCGCAACCCAAGGAGAAAGCAGTTCTGAATGGTGCAAATTTGAGCACATTACCACAATGAAGATCTTCTCACTGAACGAATCTTTTTGTGCTACATACCAGAAGATGCCTTTTAGCTTCACCACCAATATAAGCACAGCACAAGGTCAGTTCAGAGATGATGTGACAACATACTAGAAGCTTGATCTTGCCATTACTCATTTGTTCAGGTATATTTAATTCCTCTGCTTGGTCTAACTAGCTTTATATTTATCATATATCTGATTCATTTGTTATCCACCTAGAATGGTTAGTGGTTTCTACATTGTTTTTGCATAATAGTGCTACATTTAAGTTTCTGTTGTGCTTTGCTTGATAAGTTGCCCATAGTCTCTACTATCCCATCGAGTATTACAATTTACAATTTGGATTGATCCAGTATATAAATATGTAACAGTACAATGTAACATTTGTATTTCCAATTCCATACTTTTATGTATTATTATTGGCTAGCACTATTTTGTCCTTCTCTGAATTTTTGCATTTCTACGAGCCATTTCTCATCTGTTATTCGAGGAAATTTTTTTAGGTTAAATTTGAGAATCATCTTTAAAGGAGAGAGAAGTGTGGTGGGTACACTCTCAAATATCAGTAGCAATCTAATTAGTTTATAAGTAGAAAACACACTTATGTTCAACCAAGTTATTACCATAACAGTATGGTTTTGAGCTAGGTTTTTGCAGAGTTCGGTCTTCTCTGTTTTTGCCTCCTCTCTCTTTCTTATGATTCCTGATTTAACTGAGGCTTTATTTATAAAGAGTAGAAACCATTTCGGGCAGGCTATCTCAAGTGGCGCTCTATCTTATTTATGTGATTCATAACTTGCATAAAAAGTTTCTGGCAGCTGACCATCCAAAGGTTTTGCGTTTTTGCATTCTTGTTTTTTAATTAACCAAGTAAATACTAATAATGTTAAAAACTTAGAGATTGGTCTTTCTGAGCACCTTAGTTGATAACAATCTGTATCCATGTAAAATATGGTGTTTGGATTTTACAGATTTTATGTTCTGCGCATGTTTTCTTCCATAATGAAGCAAACCCAAGGATTTTAGTTTTAAATTTCAACACCTAACTTGTTAATTTAGGCATTTAGCCAGTAGTTGGGGTGCATGTACATTTATTTCTGACAAAAACATGTTATTAGTCCTATTTAATTGTTACCATGCTTGTGTTCAGTTGAGGTACATATATCACATAAATTGGGATTACCTAGAGCTATCTAATGTAATATCCAGTTTCAACAAACAAATAGATATATAGAATGAGGAAAAAACACGAAAGATTAATTTTGGAAAATAATGAGTAATGTTTAGTTTATGGATTAATGCACAGTACATAACAAGTTTTTAATACTAAAAAACTGATATATCTTTCATGTTTGTGCTTTGTAGATTTAGCATCTGAACACGTCAAGGTTGAGATCTACAAAGAGCAGTGTTGAGGGTAATTTAATTCTTTGCGAAGGGGCTTCCGTAAAAGGGTGTTTTTATTTTGTATCTAATTTGGATATGCATGTTGTTTTGTGGTTAGTTGTCCTAGGATGTATCTGCCGATTGTTTTTCATTTTCTTTTGTTTTCCTTTTTTTTTTATGGTAAAAAGGAGCTTAGTTAGAAACTCTAGGTTGTATTTCCATTTATTTGTATAGCACGGGTGGCTTTGTATTGCACCGGTAGTTCTTTTTGGTTTTGGTAGTTTTGGGATTTAATATCTTAATAGTGGATACTATGATGGATACCATCAATTTAACCCGTAATAATATCCGGAAAAGTTGACACTTGACAGCTCCTCGATGCTGGCTAATAAGATGCACTTGAGATGGAGAATTCTATTGCAATTGGTATTTTCTCAAGCTCAGATGCTTAGAAAATTCAAAGTAGATCGTTAATCTGATACTTATGCATCGAATATTGAATCATTTTTTGAAATTAAATAAAACATCCTTCCAACAATGGAGCTTTTAGAAACTAGAGTCTGGACCCTGAAGAGTATCTTTGTTCTTTGTATGGCACAAGTGGAGAATCAAGAATGCATATCATATGCATGTTTTATAATTGTGATTTAACTAATGGAATGTGTGCGGAATGGTTGATGCCAAGGGTCATCATTTGCCTCTTTTTATCCACAAGTTCCACTCGTAGTTTCCTGGAATTTAAAGCTCTTTTGGTCTCTTTGAAATTTGGAATGAACCCTGCAATTAGCCCTTCCAGGGGCAAACAAAATACCCAACGAAACTACACAAAGTTCTAATGTCATTACTCCCAAAATTAAATCGAAATAACTATTGATTGTTATTTAATTACGCTCTTATGCTTCATGTTTCATATGAGAGATGATATTTGAAAGTCGGTGCTTCCAAAATCACCCAAAATATTGAAGCAAAATATGAAAGTTTTGCTCCTAAACAACCATCAATGCCTAAATCAATTTCAACTACAAAATGATGGAAAATGGCTTTACAATACGGATCAAAAAGATTCATTTACGATGTATAACACTAAGCAATTAATCAATAAGATGCACTTGAGAATTCTATTGCAATTGGAAGTTCTGAATGGTCACATTTGGAATTTTTAATTAAATTGTCAGTGCAAGTTGCACCTAAAAACCAGACAAAACAGATTAGTAGATATTGAGAAGGAATGTTTTAAACCTTATCCTTTCACTTAAAACTGGTTTTTAAGTGATCCTTACAATACGGATTGAGTCTGGTCCTTGTCTGTACCAGTTGGCAGTTGCTACAGCTGGTACCACCAGATTGCATTTGGCAATTAAAATATTTTCTTTTGTGTATGTTCTTTATTACATACTTGCATGCATTATAGAACATATACTATTTGGAGAACTGGATCAAGAATTATACCAGTTGCTTGATTAATTACATATTTTATGGTCCTCTGCAGTGCTTATACCGTAACCCTAAACCCTGGACCTGAAAACACAAAAGAGAAAGAACCAGCTTTGGTTCAAGTTGCAAAATAACACCTTTCACTGGTCCTAAATAGTTAAAATTATTTTAAACACTTACAGATTATTATTTGAAGCTATTTATTTTCAGAAAATTTCTATTTTGGTGGGTAGTTAGAAAAAGAGTGATGCTTACATCTATAATATTGACAATGTCATGCAAATCAAGGTGCCAGTGAAAGCTCATCAATGAGCTTTTGGTGTGCAAGAGTGGAAGTATTCTGTTGTATCAACAACCAAAATGCATGAATCTGCACTACATATACAAAAAATTAGCAAGTGACAACCTCTGATATTGAATAAAAAAATTTATATGAAATCAAATTATATCTCATACAAACACTTCCTATCAAGCTGCTCAATCTTGACCCGAGTGAGATACCAGAACAGGTTCCTCCACTGTAAAGATGGAAATATAATTAAAAGAAATTTTTGTATTCATGCAATATTCGTTAAATACTTTCTTCCATATATAGCAAGAACAAATATTTGATATGATAAATAAACAAATTACATAGGAGCATAATTAACCTGCCACATGCATCAACTATGTCAGAAAACTGGCCTCTCCAGAATTCTCAGCCTCTTGTTCAATCTCTGTTATAGTATCGATATGAACCCTGCACTGAGAATAGGGTAGATACTGTTTTGCAAATTGTTCGCATCAAATTAGTATCTCTTATAGTCAGATTCCAACCTTTAATTATGTTGATATCTGTAATTCTTGTACTGGCAATCAGAATAAATACTGTCCTATAATACAATTCCGATTTGATTTACTCTGAAGCAATTTGAACAAATCAGAATTTGATATGCCATGAATTCACTTCTGCAACATCACATTTGATCTTGTGTGCACCAATTATTACAAATTATTTTTTTGGAAAAAAATTCATCACATTTCAGGAAATTGCTTACAGTTAACTATTCTTAAACTTTTATTATACCACAAAAAGATTAAATGTTCAGATCAGACACATGTCATATAAATCTATTCAGCAGATTTGATTTAGCGACTCGGATCGAACTCAACTGATTTGAATAAGAAATTTGGGCTTTAATAAAAAATCAGTATTTTATTAAAAAATAATAATAGCAGAAAATAATATTCAAACAAAAATTATCGAGTAACATGCATATTGGCATTGGTACAATTAAATCATGAGCAAAATATTTAACTGTCGCCAAAAAAGCTCTAATAATTGGACCCACCTAATTGTATGAAGAAAACGGTATATAATTTTCTATAAACAAGAATTAGTTTGATACTTTCAAAATTTAGTTGTTAGCTTCATTTGTAGCATCCCCCTCTTCTCTAAGATCCAGTCAACTCAGGCCTTCGCCTAAGCCGCTTAGATCAACTGCCCAACTTGGAATGGACGGGCCAACTGAGAGCTGATGAGATCCGGGCAAAGGAGGCGAACCAATCGTTCGAGTCATCCAGTGCCTCCGCTTGGATTACAAGCCCACGCTACTGAGCTCGGCGATCGAGGTTGTTCGCGCAGGCAATATACAGGCTCTAGTAGTTATATTATTTTCTATAGTGGGACTAAGAAATCTCAAACCGGAACAAATCTCCATAGCTGTAGATTAGATGTGGATTTGTCTGCAACCTTCATGCAGCGTTTGAAAATGAGATTGATTTCGGATGAATTCTGTGATTGTCGGATTCTGAGTGCTTGATCCGTTACTGGGAGAGCAATGCGGTGCTAGTACTGTCATGTTGGACCCTTATAATGGGGGGCACTGAAGCAAGCATACTGCCGATTGGTGTTGCTGCTGCTGCTTAGGTGTTTGCTGAAATGCCTTTGATGAAATGTGCTCCCAGTTTGAACATTTACAAAACTGCTTTACTTTTGAAAGTCTTTGCCTGGCGTTGGTACTCTCCTAGCCGGTGCTTGTTTTGCTTACTACGATTGTGTATAGGGCTGCTAATGAGTTGAGCCGGCTTAATATTTCATAATGAATCGGACTCGAAATTAAAAAATATCCTAACTTGACTCGACTCATTTTTGAAAGAAAAAAGCTCGGCTCAACTCGCGAGTTCGCGAGTCGGCTCGTGAACCAGCTCATATTACATATTAAAAAAATGATCATTTAATTATTTTAAAGAAATGATTGAAGTGGGATAGAGATATTCTTGTGACTTAAATTACATGTTGAAAAATTTTGATTATTTTTTAAAGAAATAATCTAAAGAAATTTGAAAAAAAGATCAATTTTTCAAAATAATTTCAAAATGCCGGCTCATATTACATGTTGAAAACTTTGAAATTTGAAAAAGAAAAAATTTGAAATTTGAAATCTGAACAAATTTGAAATCTGAAAAAAAATTTGAAATATGAAAAATGTTGAAATCTGAAAAATTTGAAATATGAAAAAATTTGAAATCTGAAAAAATTTAAAACCTGAAAAAATTGAAATCTGAAAAAATTTGAAATCTGAAAAATTTTGAAATCTGAAAAATTTTGAAATCTGAAAAAATTTGAAATTTGAAAAATTTGAATCTGAAAAAATTTGAAATCTGAAAAATTTTTAATCTGAAAAAATTTGAATCTGAAAAAAATTGGAAATCTGAAAAAAATTTGAAATCTGAAAAATTTGAAATCTGAAAATTTTGAAATCTGAAAAAAATTTGAAATCTGAAAAAAATTTGAAATCTGAAAAATTTTGAAATCTGAAAAAATTTGAAATTTGAAAAATTTGAATCTGAACAAATTTGAAATCTGAAAAATTTGAAATCTGAAAATTTTGAAATGTGAAAAAATTTGAAATGTGAAAAAAATTTGAAATCTGAAAAATTTTGAAATCTGAAAAAAATTTGAAATCTGAAAAAATTTGAAATTTGAAAAAAATTTGAAATCTGAAAAAATTTGAAATCTGAAAAAATTGAAATCTGAAAAAATTTGAAATCTGAAAAAATTTGAAATCTGAAAAATTTGAAATCTGGAAAAATTGAAATCTGAAAAAATTTGAAATCTGAAAAAAATTTGAAATCTGAAAAAATTTGAAATCTGAAAATTTTGAAATCTGAAAAAATTTGAAATCTGAAAAAAATTGAAATATGAAAAAATTTGAAATATGAAAAAAATTTGAAATCTTAAAATTTTTGAAATCTGAAAATTTTGAAATCTGAAAAATTTTGAAATCTGAAAAAATTGAAATCTGAAAAAATTTGAAATCTGAAAAAATTTGAAATATGAAAAATTTGAAATATGAAAAAATTTGAAAACTGAAAAATTTTAAAATCTGAAAAAAATTTGAAATCTGAAAAAATTTGAAATCTGAAAAATTTTGAAATCTGAAAATTTTGTAATCTGTGAAAAATTTGAAATCTGAAAAAATTTGAAGGTAGACCTCATGACAAATGAAGATATACATGTATTACAAATTTGAAAAAATTCGTTTCTATATGTAAATTAATTAAACATCAGCATGAAGGTAGGCCTCATAGCAAATGAAGATATACATGTATTAAAAATATGAGTCGGCTCGTGAGCCGGCTCGCGAGTTCATGAGCCGAGTCGAGCTTTTTCTTTTATAAGCCGAGTTGAGTCGAGCTTTTTCTTTCATGAGCCGAGTCGAGCTGAGCTTTTTCTTTCAAAAATGAGCCAAGTTAAGAGCCGAATCATTAGGCTACAATTGACGAGCCGAGTCGAGTTTGAGCCGAATCTTAATCATTAGCAGCCCTACTAAAAAGTCTTGAGCTTGAGATAAGCCGGTTTATGCAACCTTCAAAAGTATAAAGTTCCAAATTTAGACCTCCATGGTGTAATTCCTGATAGCAATTCCATAATGTAATGCTGGTTTCATTTCATATTCTTACCATTATTATACTTATACTTTTCTAACGAAGGACCCTGAATAGAGTCTTGTTCAAAAGCTTAAATTAATCTATGTTAGACTTTTGTATAATTGCGTCACCTAACTATTATCGGCTTAAATTATGTGATGTATTCTCGGAACACACATGAATTGAAACTCTTTTCTGTCCTTGACGAGTCATACTCAGGAATTTCATAAGTCATGCGGGTTACGACTACCTACATTAATCGAAGACTTTGTTGAATTACCGAACCAATCTTGTTAACTTGGCATAGGGACAGACTCTACATGATTAGTTTAAGAAGTGTTGTATGGTGCATCCTCAACGTCGTGACATGCTGGTCACATCGTCTCGACATTGCTAAGGTGCGGATTTCAAGTTATTCCTAGCTCCTTCCAATTAATTTTATTGATTGTTGTGTTTCTAGATTATATTGTTGATTTGGATTGCTCGATTGTTATAGAGTAAGTTTTGTTCAATTATTGGGTAACAGTTCATGTTTATAAGGCATGCATAATTAGCATGGCATATGGATATTGACTAAATATAAAGGAATTGCACTAGAGTTAGTAGATAGTTTAATAACAACCTCGTTAATCCGTTAATCCAACCAGATGGTATGGTCACGAACTATAGACTTAGAACTTAAGTCCGGTATTTGATGGTTCCATGTCAGTTCTTGAGACTATAGCTTGTCATGATTTTAATTATTTGGTTTAACACTATTTGAAAAATAATTTGGTTTGCTTGATTGCTATTTGCCATTATTATTTCTGGTTGGCCTCATGTTCGTTTATTGGATTATAGTTCGGTACTTATTATGGTTTTCAAACTTACATGCTAAGAATGCTTGAAATGTTTACATGATCTTATTTTCTGTAAGCTAGTGCATGACATGAAACAAAGCAATCCCACTAAGCACATGAGTTTAATTTAAATGAAATGTTAGCATGATATGGATGCACAAGTATTTCTTACAAATGCATGACATGAATTCATAACTTTGCATGTAAGGCATATTTTATTGTTTGAAGCTAAGAATGACTTGATTGAAGTACTTGGTATGCTTGAATTGACTTGTTTGAATTATATTATGCATTGTATTTATTAGTTGAGTTAAAAGGATGCATGCATGAGCAAATTTTTATGGAGCATATTTTGAAACTAAAACATGACATGATTTGGAAAAGAATGGTTTGTAACATGATATTGTGAACTGTGTTAAAGAACCAAGTGTCTGAAACCTGACGATCATGTAGGTGCCCTATTTGGGGTAAGAGTGTAATTTCTGTTATGTAGGCGCTGAACTTGTAGCGCATAACAGAAATTGCATAGGCGCTATATTCGGGATAAGCGTGTAATTTTTGTTATGTAGGCGCTAAACTTGTAGCGCATAACAGAAATTGTATAAGCTCCATATTCGTGGTAGCGCTTGACTCGGTTATGTAGACGTTGTACTTGTAGCGCACAACTTTAGTCATGTAGGCGCCGTATTCGGGGTAAGCGCATAATTTCAGGTTATGGCCATAACAGAAATTGTGTAGGCGCCATATTCGTGGTAGCGCATGATCGGAGTCTTGTGTATACTTAGTTAAACCTCACACCTGAATCTTGACGGTCATGTAGGCGTTGAACTTGTAGCGCATGACCGGGGTCATGTAGGCGCTGTACTTGTAGCGCATGACCAAGTATTGTTAAACCAAAATGGTTACCTAATATAATAATATTTTATTCTATAATGGATATTTGCATGTTTGACATGATACATAAGCATTGCATTTTGGGAACTAATGTTCATGTTTAAGGTTTGAGATAAATGCATGAGTTTAGGTAAGAACATTGGCAGGATTAATTGTAAATAAAACATGATTAAACAATAGGGTTGCACAACTAAATTTGATTGAACTTTTTAAATCTATTGTACTTGATTGTATGTCATAATATTTATTTTGCTTGATTGTTATTGCTATAAATTGTTTCTATGACTTGCTGAATATAAATTGTTTCTCTAGGGTGCTGATTTCTTTTGCGATATTTTGAGAAACTTCTTAAAACTTATATTTATGTTTGTTGACTGAATATAGTTGGTAATTTATATTCTTGGACTCTTAGATTATTGTAGTCTATATTGTTTTGCTCGGTGTTGTTTTCGTTTCAGTTGGTCAGATATGAGGATAACTCGACTGGAACTAAATACCGCACTGGGAGATTTTCAATCTCTCACCGTTCCACTTTGTGGGTTCCAAGTACGGAGCGCAAGATGCCAAGGTGAGAAGTCAAACTCAAAGATTGCGGAATTTGCCACAATAAAAGTATATGTTGTTTCCGATAAATCTGCTATGGTATTTCATTTGTATTTTATTATACCGTATCAGATTTATATCGATTTGTTTTGTTACATATACTCATGAAACTTTGAGAAAAAAAAAATACTTCATGTATTGTGGCTTATCTACTTGTCATTGGTAATGTATGTATAATTATGTTGTGTATTAAAATATAATCGCCTTGCGCTGATGAGCGTGGCAAGTTGTCAATCGTATCGTCGGGATGTGACAATGCAGTACTAAAGGATAAATTAATGATGCAAGTAGAGGCAAACCTACAAACAAAAGGTACTGAGTAACAAAGATTTGTGTGTGCTTAGTTAAGCATGCATAAATCTATGTAGTATTTAAGGTATATATAATCAATGTTTTAAAATGTGATATGCAGTTTACTCGAGATTAATTTTTTTATTGATGTTCAACAGATACAGTACTTCTTACATTAAAAAAATGTTATAGTAAGGTATGCTGTTAATTAGAGATGAATCTATAGAAAAAATTACATGTACTATCAATAAATCTGCATGCTATTTTTATCTACGATAATTCAGTAAAGTTAATGCAGTATTGAAGGATAAATTTATGATGCAAGATTGCAAGTATAGACAAACCTACAAACAAAAGGTACCTAGTAAGAAAGATTTGTGTGTGCTTAGTTAAGCATGCATAAATCTATGTAGTATTTAAGATTTGCTTCTGCATACCTACACCAATCCATATAACTTATTTATATTAAAAAAGTTCAACTAACTAGCTAGGTGTCAATAGCGCGCAATATATATATATATATATATATATATATGAGTAGAACTAGGGTGCTTTTAAGCTCACCAAAGTTAATTTTGATGAGCTTAATTCTAAAACTTATCAAATCAATTTCAAATGACGAATTCGAACCGTTGAAACCCGTCTACCTTAGGTGTGATGCATCTACATGTGAAATTTTTAAACATTCGAATTAATTTAGTATAAAATCAAGCGATTAAAAAACGTTAAAAAATGAATGCACTAAAATTAATTTATTAACCTTCTAATTTTGACCACTTGACTTTATACTAAATTAATTCAAATGTTTAAAAATTTCATATGTAGATGCATCACACGTAAGGTAGGCGGATTTCAACGGTTCAAATTCGTCATTTGAAATCAATTTTATGAGTTTTAGAGTTAAGCTCACCAAAACTTGAGCTTAAGAGCACCCTAGTTCTACTATATATATATATATAGCTACGGTGCTATGGGTAGCTAAGATGCCTCCCGTGCTATGGTTTAATATTCGACTTTTCAAAATTCTAACGGTCGATCCGAACCGTTCATCTTGTTCTCCATATTAATGTTGGGTTTCGGGATAACCAAAACCCGTTTAGGCTTAAGGTGCGGAATGACTGTAGAACAAAAATTTCTACAGCCAACTTAAGCTCAGGATTAAACGGGGTATGTCAGGAAACTTTCCAAGGCAGTCCACCTTCAGTATTCCTTTGACATCAAAACCCAATTTAATCATTTTACAGATCTACTTCATGATTGATTTCTAAAACTTTAATCTACTTACCAATTAAATAGATTAATATAACATATTTATACCTTGTTTCCAAATCACAGTTGGAATGCAGACCGAGCGAGAAGAGCTACATTCGGAATGACTCGTCCCGGAGCATCAGACGTTTGATGCCTATATCGGTTATCCACCAGGACTAACCAGAGAGCGATTTATTTCTTTTGCCAGAAATACCGAAAACCGCGAAATTATGCAAAAACATTATTCACGAGAAAAAAGACGAAAACCCGTAAACACGAATTTTCGGTTACTCAATTTCATCAATGAGCAAAACTGACATACCGCGAAATTCGGTAAAACACTATTCATCAATCCCGTAAATATACTTCACAACAACCCGCAAGATTATACGTCAACTACGTATAACTTTCTTTTCTCAACCGAAACACTATTTGGGAGAGAAACCGAGAAAAAAAGAAAATACCGATTCGATTCTGCACAAAACGATACGAATGAATTAGTGAGTTTCTCTTTCCATGTACCCCTCTATTTATAGGCTTTTGAGGAGGTTCGCCAAAGAACGAAATACCCCTCAACATATGCCTATTTACAAGATATGCCATTAAATGGATAAGGATGATGACATGTCATGTGGATAGGATTGATGACGTGTCATCTGGATAGGATCGATGACGTGTCATGCGGATAAGGACGAATCTGAAAAGACCCGAATGGCCTTGGCCTGAATAATATTCGTATAATTATTCTGAACAATTATATTTTTTTTGCGGTTGTTTGTTTCGGTATCGATGACGTGTCATATGGATAGGATCGATAACATGTCATGCGGATAAGGACGAATTTGAAAAGACCCGAATGCCCTCAGCCCGAATACAAATAATATTCGTATAATTATTCTAAACAATTATATTTCTTGCGGTTGTTTGTTTAGGTAATTTATACAACGTGTCCTGCACAGTTATAAATTAACCGGTTAACTTTTATACAACGTGTCACACACGTTTATAAATTAACTAATGTTTCTGCTTGTTATTTTTACATAACATTTATAATTTAATTATAACACGTATAATTAATTATAACCATCTTACTATTGATCATAACCAATTTATAATCAATCACAATAAGATTCTCCGATTAACTCCTATATGATGTGACCCAATAGGATCTGTGTTATGTTGGTAAATAGAGTTAAAACTGTTTTAACTTCTATAATCATGGGTGGCGTCTGGCAACACATCATGACCATCCAATTACACAGATGATGCTGTACAGTACAATATCACGATTCAGTAAACAATTTACTTGTGTCTGTTCTTCTGTCTCATAGCTATCAAATTAGTTTCAAGGTAGATGTGTGTCATCCTTGCTAACTGAATCTTTTCTTGATCTTGAGCAGATTATCAAATATAATTACTCTTGTAATTATACCGCTAGCAGATAATCTTACTCTATCAAGGATCCCAGTGATGCTATAGCTCGTATAAAATACGAGAGACAAATAACATTCTTGGTAAACTATCACTTCCTCAGCTAAGCTATACATATGGAAAAGCTACCCTTATGACTGCTTTTTACGGACAGCGTTAGATAACAATTACACATACATATTTCTCAGTGGGAACGATAAATACCTCATACTGTAGAACTTGACACTGAATAAAAACATAAATGACACGAACACAATTCTATATAATGTTTCATTCGGGGTCTGTCAAATACCATGTTCCTAGAACATGTATCTATATGATTAAAATGACATCTCGTGTCAGGTGGTTTGTAAAACTTAACCATCTTTTAATCCACATACTAACCTTATCGCGGTAATTAGTGTTCCTGCTAATTACCTTGGTCAGTGACTTTTTAAGAATATATATCATCTATATTATGGAGTTTCATAATTTCAGTCATGAACTCGAAATGATCCATAAATTCAATAATACTCAAGGCAACAAAATGATATATAAATAAATATTCAATTCATGAACAAAGCTTTTATGATAATTTATCGTATTATTAACTTCTAGATTATTACAAACTAACAATTAATATGTACTTGGAGACCAAATTTTACATTTTTTGGAAATTTTTTACTATTTTTTTTAGATTTATTGAAAATCACTATTTTTCAGACAAATCTGGACCATATAAAACAACGATATTCAATAAATCTAAAAAAATAGTAAAAAATTTTCAAAAAATGTAAAATTTGGTCTCCTAACACATACTAATATGGAGAACAAGATGAATGGTTCGGATCGACCGTTAGGATTTTGAAAAGTCGAATATTGAGCCGTAGCACGGGAGGCATCTTAGCTACCCATAGCATATTAGTCAAATCCTATATATATATGAGTGATGCTTCTATGGACATAAGGACCTATTTGTAAAATGAACATATTTTTATTTTCAAAGTTCAAATAGTCGATCCAAACCGTTCATCTTGTTCTCCATATTAATATGTACTTGGAGACCAAATTTTACATTTTTCTGAATTTTTTTACTATTTATTAAGATGGTTACAAAAAATATCAAATTCAGACCATTGAATTTTGTACCCATCTTAATAAATAGTAAAAAAATTCAGAAAAATGTAAAATTTGGTCTCCAAGCACATATTAATATGGAGAACAAGATGAACTGTTCGGATCAACTATTTGAACTTTGAAAATAAAAATATATTCATTTTACAAATATGTCATTTTGTCCATAGAAGCCTTGGCCTATTTATATAGGTTAAAAGAAGTGAAGATAGCAGCTGTAGAGGATAAAACAGTAATTAGTTGCTCAATCCAAGAGGGAACTACTTTAATTTCCTAGCTAGTTACTACATCCGTACAGGGACCTTTTATAGCAGCCGTACAGTTGAATTTGAAACAAAAAAAAGATGGAAACAGATCTACGATATTAATTTCTTTTATGGTACCCGGATTATCAGAAATAAATTAATGATGCTAGCAGAGGCAAACCTACAAAAAGAATTTTTGAGGGCATATTTGATATTATCTTTATTATTTAGGGTATTAATAAGAAAATCGACTGTTGAGGTATATATAAATTTGGCAATTAGAACCCTTGTTGGGAATAGAAAAGCCCATCTCTGCATTTGTATTGGTTGCTCTTAAATTGTATAATATATTTTTTTTAGATTAAGCCCAGCCAATGTCCACGTACTAATTGACGATGCTTCAAATTTGTTTTGTTGAGCCGAGAAATGCAGGCGTTATGCAGACCAATTAATCCAGATCGGAATATTTCATTGATTGCGGACCTGGATGTAAAAAATACAAGAGCTGTAGCAACGAGATATGTTAGGCCATTTACTGAAATATCCATTAAATTTGTAGGCTTTTGAAAATCGCAACTGTTACATTAAGAAATTTTTAATAATAAAAATGAGAATGTTTAAAATATAATTAAATTTTCTATTGTTAAACTAGGAGTTGAAAATTATAACTTGTATAAAATTGGGAACAAGATACAATCTTTTATGCATGATTATAGATATAAAAACTTCTTTTATTAATATCCCAAATTTGGAGGGTCTAATTTAGAAAATTTTCAAAATAACTCAACTCTTCTCTCTCCCTCCCTCCATCCCTTCTCTCCCTTGTGTGTGGTCTGCCAAAAGAAAAAAATTTCCAAAATAACCCATAAAACTCTAAGCTTTTGATTCCGACCAGTAAACCCGGTAATCATCTGTTCTTACGAGATATCAATAAACGATACCCATACTGGTACCTGTTCTTATCAGGTCCAAGAGAAAAATCCAATGAAATTCGAAGATCTGATTTTATGTGATCTGTACCAGAAATTTCAGAAAAATAACAGTGTTGTTTCAGCCAATACCCGAAAAATTTGATCCTTAAAAAAAAAAAAAAAACAGTAACCAGCAAAACCTTGTATAGAAAAATTTGATCCTCCAACAGGTACACTGTGTAATTAGCTTAAATTAATATACGGTGGACATATCACATATCGACCAAGTCCAGGACTTCCAGTTATAATTAAGCTGGAGAGAAGGCATGGTATTCATAATTAGCTTATACATCTGGAAAGAGAGATAGGGGCAAGGTGGTTTTTATTTATTTATTTATTAGTACTCAAGATTTAAGTTGTTATTTGAAAATAAATAAACATATAAATTTTATTAGGAGGGATCAAGTTACAACAATTTTTGAGTTACAACAAGTATTTTCTATATTTTCAAAGTCCAAATTGTCGATTCAAACCGTTAGATGTGATCTCTACTATAAAATGTGCTTGGAGACTAAATTTTACATTTTTTTGAAATTTTTTTACTATTTATTAAGATGGGTACAAAAACTTGTTAAATTCAAACCATTGAATTTTGTAATCATCTTAATAAATAGTAAACAAATTCCAAAAAATATAAAATTTGGTTTCCAAGCACATTTTATTGTAGATATCACATCTAATGGTTTGAATTGACGATTTAGATTTTGAAAATGTAAAAAATAATTGTTGTAACTTGTTATAACTCAAAAATTATTGTAACTTGACTTCTCCTCAAATTTTATATTGTTTAGATCACATTTAATCTAGTTCTAGTACATATAATTTAAAAGCAAAAATTATGTTACATCAGCTGATATGCATTCAAGTACAAAAGGGGTAGCTGTAGTGTAAGTACAGATTCCTTAAATGCATGTATTACAGTCAATGCGATATCCGACGCTACTATACTCCACTTGATGGAAACATTAATATACTGAGCATTGTAAGCGACAATCATTAAAGTCTTAGATGCCTATAGAGTTTTAATAAAACCCGACTCGGGTATACCCGTCCGTGCCCGCCCGTACCCGCTGACTGGGGTATCCGTACCCGAGGTCGGGTATGGGTCGGGTACTCGGGTACACGGGTATGGGCAAAAACCGAACCGGATCCGTTTTTTTTGACCAATACCCGACCATACCCTACCCGAGTTTATCCGTACCCGACTACCCGAGTACCCGTACCCGTATACCCGAGTTACTGTTCATCCATTTCAAAATTCAAAAATTCTGATTTTCCCCCCAAACCAGCAAAAAAAAATAGTAAAAAAACAGCAAAAAAAACAAAAAACAGCAAAAAAAAAAAAAAACCAACAAAAAAACCAAAAAAAAAAAACAGCAAAAAAAAAAAAAAAAAATACCCTACCCGCCCTACCCGTACCCGTACCCGCCTTACCCGTCTAGGGTACACGGGTAAGGGTATAACTCGGGTAGGGTATGGGTTTTGAAAATTATACCCGCCATATCCGTACCCGAATACCCTTGTACCCGAGTTATACCCGTACCCGAGACGGATATATCCAGGGTACCCGTACCCGCCCGAGTATAAATACTCTAGATGCCTACAACATATTTATGTTAGTGGAATTGGGAAACTCGAATAAGAAAGCTACATGAAGCAAGACTTGAATTAGGAAAAATTAAAATACAAAGAACTTTTAGAAGAATTCTGAATTTAATATATAGAGGCCAATGCAAGCCAATCCGTATTGACAGCTGGTGTGATCTGAATTCTCATGTAACTAAAAATTAATTTATGTAAGAACTTGAACTAAAAATTATTCGAAATAAATTTGTAATTAATATCAACAATTAACAAGAATTACTAATTAATATATATATTTGATTTCGGAAAGAACATTTTGAATAATTTTATATCATAATTGAATGCCACAAATAACAAAAACAAAAAAAGTTTGTTGTGCATACCAACTCCCAACTATAAAGATATATTGCCAACTGTAAAGTAAGTCTTGCCATGTTGCTTTACAAAGATGGAAACTTGGTAGCTGCCTTTTTGTTTGTTAAACTGTAAAATCCATTGTTTGGCTACAACATATTTATGTTAGTGGAATTGGGAAAATCGAATAAGAAAGCTACATAAAGTAAGACTTGAATTAGAAAAAATTAAAATACAAAGAACTTTTAGAAGAATTCTGAATTAATATATAGAGGCCAATGCAAGCCAATCCGTATTGATAGGTGGTGTGATCCGAATTCTCATGCAACTAAAAATTAATTTATGTAAGAACTTGAACTAAAAATTATTCCAAATAAATTTGTAATTAATATCAACAATTACTAATTAATTTATGTAAGAACTTGAACTAAGAATTACTAATTAATATATATTTTTGATTTCGGGAAGAGCATTTTGAATAATTTTATATCATAATTGAATGCCACAAATAACAAAAACAAAAGAAGTTTGTTGCGCATGGCAACTGCTAACTGTAAAGTTATATTGCCAACTGTAAAGTGAGTCAGAGGTGTTATAAATAGGAATGAAAAAGATTGTGGAGTAAAAGTGCGGAAAGGGATGACACAAAGTACATAATTAATATGATTGAAATAAAAGTGGATATGATTTTTGCACGTACAGAATATGACATCTTCATAAGCTTTTGAATGACTAGTTCCTGTATATACAACAAACACATTTTTTTTTTCTGAAGAAACCAGAAAAATGCTTTATACCTTATAACCTGGGCATGAATAAAGAGATTCATCATTTTTTGCAATTAATTTGGAGTATAAATCAACTTGATTCAAATATAATATTTACATATGTTGCAGTAACATGTAGACTTATTAGATATTCGGTCAATACTAAAAAAAATAAAAAAATTGGTCCTATGGACATCCACGTGTGCCAACTGAAATCCATACATCAAATTTTAATTTTATAAGGGTCAATATAATCTTAATTATAATTATAATTAATAATTATTTCAATTTCAATGGCTTCTGATGAAATTTATCTTAATTATAATTAATACAATTATAACTTGGTAAGTTCAAATTCAATTGAAAACATTTTCTAAATATTAAAAATAGAAGTATAACTATACTCTTTTGAAGTATAATTATGATAGCTAGCGGTCGACATCTTGATGATCATTATTTCTTTTCATTGAACTTATTTTTCATCAGTGACGTCTTGCCATGCTGCTTTACAAAGATGGAAACTTAATAGCCGCCTTTTTGTTTGTTAAACTGTAAAATCCATTGTTTGGCTACAACATATTTATGTTAGTGAAATTGGGAAAATCGAATAAGAAAGCTACATAAAGTAAGACTTGAATCAGGAAAAATTAAAATACAAAGAACTTTTAGAAGAATTCTGAATTAATATATAGAGGCCAATGCAAGCCAATCCGTATTGACAGCTGGTGTGATCCGAATTCTCATGCAATTAAAAATTAATTTATGTAAGAACTTGAACTAAAAACTATTCGAAATAAATTTGTAATTAATATCAACAATTAACAAGAATTACTAATTAATATATATATATTTGATTTCAGGAAGAACATTTTGAATAATTTTATATCGTAATTGTATGCCACAAATAACAAAAACAAAAGAAGTTTGTTGCGCATGCCAACTGCCAACTGTAAAGTGAGTCAGAAGTGTTATAAATAGGAATGAAAAAGATTGTGGAGTAAAAGCTTTTGAAGGAATGACACAAAGTACATAATTAATATGATTGAAATAAAAGTTGATATGATTTTTGCACGTACAAAATATGACATCTTCGTAAGCTTTTGAATGTTTCTTTACTTTTCAATTAATGAAGGCCTACGGGTTTGAAATAAAAAAAAAAAGAAAAGGTAAGAGCCTTTATATTTGAAACACTTGTTTATAAATTCTTCGTCCATTTTTTTATAAATTTAACACGTGTTGATAAGAGCCTTTGTATTTGAAACAAAAAATTGTGAGGTGACTTTGAATATTAAAAAAAAAATTGAATGACACGTATTTATATAAAAAAATACTCAACAAAAACACGTGTTGATGACACGTGGTCAATACATAAAAGGGGGTGTTTTATGTATCCCTCCAAAAACTTTAATATTACGTATTTTTTCTAAAAAGTATAACATCTTCTATTTAATTAAAATAAAAAAAAACATCTTCTATTTAATTAAAATAAAAAATCATACCAGAAATAGGATTTTAAATTTGTTGAATAATTTACAGTACATAGGGCTTATTTTCAATAAATTATTTACTAGAATTGGCAGATTTGAAATTTTATTCAAAACATGTGTAGACTTGAAAATTTTATATTTGTTATATTAAATAAAAAATTTGGACCAAACTGCCTTTTTTTTTCTTGGAGATAAGAATTTAAGGAATACCTGGAACAGTCATTTTCTAATTTATTAATGGACTAGAATTCGCAGGATTATTTAAGTAATTTTATTTTTAGTAAATAATTAAATGGTCAAATTTAACTTAACTTGTTGTTTTATAATTATATATTGGTCTGGCAATTTATTAATATCTATGGAGGCGCGCATATTAAAGATTAAAGGTGACAAAGCAGGAAAACTTTATTTAGAAAAAGGAGAACACTATAAATATGTGTTCAAACTCAAGAAGATGATGAGGTTCTGTTCCATATCTTTTGAGATGAGCGAGGTGGTCCAATAAAAGATAAGCCCTATGCTTTTAGTGTGGTGCATGCATTAGATAGTGAGTTGTGGAATTAGAACTGCTTGTCCCCTCAGATTCCCCCTGGAGAATCTAAACGGAGGAGGTTTAGTCAAAGGAGGAGGTGTGCTACAGGGACGAGGTGTGCCAGGAGAAGACGAAGCTGCCGCTTAAATAGGTGGGGCTGCCAAACGGGCTACTGCCCTGCGGGACATCACCGAGTGAAACAATTATTGAATAGAGCAAAGCAAGCAATAATTACAATGAGGATTGTTTTTCCACTTGTTCTCGTTTTGATTTTTTCCGGTACGTAATTAATTAGTTTCATTTCATATATATGTTGTTAATTATTACAGCTAGCTATCTAGCTCGAACTTTATATTATTATTATTTTTTGTTTTTCCAATAAAATAAATTTAATTAGGTCCAACACTAATAGTAAATGTGTGTGATGAAATGAAGATGTATTTGCCATTATATTGCACTGATAAGGGACAATGCAATTTCAGAATGGATTGCACTCCCAAATTGTACCAACAAAAATGTGGTGAACAAAGTTTCGAAAGCCGCATCAAAAACCGATGTCAAGACAACAAATGTTATTGCCTATATGTCTGCTAGCAGATTGATGAATATATATATGTATGCACGCATATATAATATAATTATTTAGATTGATCCATGAATCGATTCAGTATTGCATTTTATATAATTAATTTGTACGTATTACTAAATTTTGATTATATTAATTTGGTTGTTAGTCATTAATGGAAACTAATAAATTTGTGTGTAATTTCTAGCATTGTTAACTATATATTGAAATAAAATTAAAGTATTAATTAATTTTATTTGTTGATTTGCTTCTCCTTCTATTTATTATCTATGTTGTTATTTTATATATGTGGTGTCAAAAATTTTATGTTTAGTTTTAATATAATTAAGTCCTCAAATTTCTTTTATGGTAAACAAAAAATTTATGACAACATGCAGTCGCCACATATATAAAATAACGACATAGATAATAAACAGAGGAGAAGCAAATCAACAAATACAATTAATTAATACTTTAATTTTATTTCAATATATAGTTAACAATGCTAGAAAATACACACAAATTTATTAGTTTTCTTTAATGACTAACAACCAAATTAATATAATCAAAATTTAGTAATACGTATAATTAATTATATAAAATGCAGTACTGAATCGATCCATGGATCAATCTGAATAATTACATTATATATGCGTACATATATATATTCATCGATCTGCTAGCAGTCATACAGGCAATAGCATTTGTTGTCTTGACATCGACTTTTGATGCGGTTTCCGAAACTTTATTCACCACATTTTTGTTGGCACAATTTGGGACTGCAATTCATTCTGAAATTGCACCATCTCTGATCAGTGCAATATAATGGCAAATACATCTCCATTTCATCACATGCATTTACTGTTGATGTTGGACCTAATTAAATTTATTTTATTGGAAAACAAAAAATAATAATAATATAAAGTTCCAGCTAGCTAGCTAGCTGTAATAATTAACAACATATATATGAAATAAAACTAATTAATTACGTACCGGAAAAAATCAAAACGAGAACAAATAATAAAACAATCTTCATTGTAATTATTGCTTGCTTTGCTCTATTCAATAATTTAACCTATGAAAGCAACAAATTATCCTAATTTAACTTATGAAAGTAACCTAAAGAACTTCACCGTTACTGGTACCTCCAAGTTGCACTTCTACCTACTGTAGGTACGTTTTACTAGTATTTTTCCTGACCCAATTTTCCTACTGCTGATCGTTGTGTCTGAACAAGGACCTGACTAATGTTATTTTGTGCCGGTACATACACCGGTATCGTGCCTTTTAATGCGGTACCCGTTGTGCGCGCCCAATTTGCCATGTGATGTGGTTGCGTGAGTAATGTCTTGCTTACATGTCGTATGGTGATACTGCCTGCCGCTTCCTGGTATAACTGCACAACTCGCACGACCTTTTCCGCTGCTTTCCAGGAAGGAATATTTGCGCTATCTCCCCGTATTATAGCATCCACCAAAGGCTTGCAATCAGAACATATAGTCACAGGTATGTGCTGAGCCTCTTTAACATAGTTCAGTGCTTCAAGTACAGCCTGTGCCTCGGCATCAAAAGGGTCTTCGCATGTAGTGTGACTTGTGTGAGCATGCATAAGCTCCCCCTCTGCGTCAAAACAGAAAAAGGCTGTACCTGTCTTTTTTGGTGCTGTCCCAGGATGCATCTGTAAGAATTGTGATAGTTCCACTCGACCAAATAATTTCCCAAATTGTCATGTTAATACCCTCTACCCTTTCTTTTGAGAGCCCATTTTCAGATGCAGTGTTGGCCTTTCCCATTGCTCTTTCCTGTGCTACTATCCCTGTTGGTGTTGCAATTTCACCCTTGAAAATGTGAGAATTTCGAGCCTTCCATGTGCAGGCGACAGACAGAGGGCCACAAAGTGTTACCAGAGAACTGTTACACTCAGCCCTGATGATGCCAAAGCTGGAGTAAATGTGATCAATTTGAGATCAATACATCCACTGAATTATGGGTCCCGTGTTATAAATATCCAATTTCTGGGACGGGTATTCTCCCTAATAACCGTTCTGTCCTGAAAGTTGAAACAGCATTTTCGGAGGGGCAACCTCGTCATTTCAGTATCTTAAAAAGCAGAAAACCCTCGGATCCGTATATATAACATTAATTAGTACTCTTCACCTCACTAGCTCACTTCCCTTCCCTGTTTCTTTCCAGGAGAGAACGAACCAAGAAACAACAAAGAGAGAAAAATACAGATTTTCGTGAAAAACCTAACTGGGAAGACCATCACTGTTGATTCGAGAAAACCGACACGATCAAAATAGTCAAGTCAGCTAGTTCACTTCGCTATTTCTCTCCAGGACAGAGAGATCCAAGAAACAACCAGGAGGAAAAAAATGCAGATCTTCGTAAGAACAAAGATACAATCACGCTTGACGTTGAGAAAACTGACACAATCAAAATAGTCAAGTCCAAGATCCAAGAAAGGCTAGGTACATGCAACCATTTCTTACATTCTCTGTGTTTATTGCATTTGCAAGATGTATTGATTAATCTAGTCTATCCTCGACAGAATATTTCATAGTTATTGATAGATTTGGTGATATATGTTAGTTTATTTGATTGTACTGATTCTGCTTCTGCTCTGAAGTTGTTCTGTTTCATGATTATATCTTGCTTTTAAACCTTGAAATATAATGTTCATTTAGAACTTAGTTTGAGTCTTTCAAGAAATGCAGATCAACTGACTGTATTATTTCCCTTAAATGACTTTTCTTTTAGTCATAAAGGTGTCTCTCTGATTCTAACAATTGGTTTAAACTCTGATTTTATTTAACCAGTAAGAATACTAGAGCGTTATGGCTTCTTGGTTTGAGTTAACCTAGGTTGATTCTTTACCTTCAGAGATCATGGAATATGTAATGATGGAATAATGTATACTACTTTAGTTCCATATATAGATCTGTATATTAAGTGCTTATGATTTGTGCTAATTAGGACTATTTATACTCTGATTTATTGATAAAACTACACAGATGCTCTTCTTTTCAGTTCTCAATATATCTGAAATAAAATCAGATATAAATATTCTCGTATGAATCTTGGTTTGAATCATCTGATCTTTGTTGCAGGGATCCCAATAAGTGACCAGAGCCTGATTTATGCCAGGAAGCGACTTGAGGATGACCGCACACTTGCTGATTACAACATCGGGAACGGTAATGTTGAAGTTCTATCTTTACAATTTAGCCCCTTATTTTTTTATTATAGGGCTTTTGAGTAAACATAAAAATATGAAAAATTAATGTTCTAGAGTCGACACTGGACCTGTTGCTGCCATATTGTCGGATACGTCTGATCAGAACAGCCAGGCGCATATTGTCACTGCCATTTCTTTCTTCAATTGTTTATTATTTCATTTCATATTGAGTTTTTGTTGCCAATGATTTATTGATATTTTTTTAAACAAAAGTTTGCTTACAAAATACGACACCAAGGACATGACTTACATCAATATAGACACAGCTTCAACAACTAACAAAGGAGCAACAACAGCTTACAAAAATAAAAAAAATAAACAACTAACAAAACATAACAAAATGGTACTAGAGTTATGTAGACAGAGAAGAACTATCAAGGCAATAAGATGTAGAAGTGTCTCAAGAGGAAGAAGCCCAGCTAATCCAAGTCAGACCCTTCTAATCCAAGTATAGGACCCGACCCTAGGGAGTTTGGCGGTTCCAGGGTATCGGAGTCCGAGATCTCTATCGTTGTATCTGGCTGATGCAAAGGAGTAACATCAAAAGTTATAATAATGTTAGCTTAAAGAAAGAATTATCATTTCTAAATTTGCACCAATAAGATGCTAAGGAAATAAGAAGAGGTAGTCGAAGCTATAGGAGGCACTAGACTGTTATGAAAATAAATTTTATTTCTAATTAACCATAAAGACCATAGTATAGCAGCCCTCATCAATTCTAGGTATAATGTATTTCTAAGTGGAATTCCTTTATTTAAGTCCCATAAATTATCAATTGAGGTACAATTAAAAGTAAAACCATTATGAGAAGCTATCAAAGACCAAATAGATGAGATATATGGACAAGTTACAAATAGGTGATCAACAGTCTCAGGTTGATCACAAAAGTGACAAGTTGTCTCCATTCCAGCCTCTATGGGATAGGTTAACTTTAGTTAATACTTATTTTGTTTAACTAAGCATATGAGAACTCAAAGGTGTCACACATGGAAGCAGAAGAATTCTCAGCAGCAATTGGAACGTTGCCAAGGACTAATTCTTCAGGAATATCACTAGTTGAACTATCAACTTCTTTAGCTATCTTGACCATTTCTTCCATGAATATCGATGGCCTCACGTCTACAATGCAATGAAAATAAGAGATGGAGATGATCTCAGCTCCACCAGAAAATAAGAGTGTAAGGGATTCTCTTTGAAAAAAATAAATAAATAAAGAGGTATCTAGCAAACATGAGAAGGAATATATATATATATGAGGAGGGTTCAAATACACCATAATTTTGTGCTCCAATATGTTCCACATCTTTTATCTCCGTTTTTAAAGTCCGAATAGTTAAATCCGAACCGTTCAACATAATCTTCATAATAAAATATTCTTGGAGATCAAATTTTATATTTTTTAGAATTTTTTTACTATCTTTTTACATAAGTACAATATCACTTTATCTGATGATCCAGAATCTGCTTAAAACAGTGATTTTGTATTTATCTAAAAAAAATAGTAAATAAATTATAAAAAATGTAAAATTTCGTCTCCAAACATATTTTTTTTATACCACTTCAAAACATGGAAATTAGGAAATTGCCACCCCAAAACACGAAATTAGTTATTTGCCACTCTAAAGTAATTAAATTTATCAAATTGCCACAATTATACATCTAATCTACATATTTGATTAAAATTATTCTGAAAATACAATAAATTTACATATTGACTAAAATACCCCTAACCCCTCCATCCCAGCAATTGCATAAACCCAATATCAAACTTAATCGTAAAACCCTCTCACTACCTTTTCGTCTCCCTTCCCTCCAAAAAAAAAAAAAAGATGCCCCTTTCTTTCCCCTTCCCCTCCATCTCCTCTCCAGTAAAAACCCTAACACTAAGGATGCCTCTAACACGATTGTCTACGCTATTTCGTTCTAGCGGTACTGAGGTCACGAAATCGCACCTAAACCCAAGTTCCGTCAATCGCACTTGGTAATGTTTGATTTTGCTGTTAGAAGGAGATCAAGAGATTATTCCTCCCGGAAATTTTGAATTTGTGTTAAACTTAACCCATAATCATACTGCTCTTTTAAATCAGCATAAATGAAAATATTGGGTTTTGCAGCTGCCGAACACAGAGAAGAAAATCAAAGAAGAAAGAGGATTAGACAAGATACTAAAACCAAAGTAGAATCTCCAAACGGCGTGGATCCTAATAGTGTATGCCTAAGGTAAATTTTCTGAGAAGAAAGCAGGGCACCAGGGGTATTTTAGTCAGTACGTAAATTTATTGTATTTTCAGAATAATTTTAATTAAATATGTAGATTAGATGTATAATTGTGGCAATTTGATAAATTTAATGACTTTAGAGTGGCAAATAACTAATTTCATGTTTTGGGATGGCAATTTCCTAATTTCTATGTTTTGGAGTGGCATAAAAAGAATTTTCCCATATATATATGAAATACCGCCTTTGACACATACCTTTGAAACGTGAAATTATGTTGCATTTGGGACATAAGACGCTTTCACTAGTAGGAATGCACATTCTATAATTAAATTTAAGGCTAACAATTAATTTAGAAATTGGTAAATAAATATATTTGACTGAATGAAGAAAACATTAATTATGAGAAATTGAGAATAAAATTGGTCGTACCGACAGAGAATGTGATCACAGGTTAACAGCGTGGGTTCTTGAAGCCGGTTGTTGCTGTCATAAAACAAAAGATAATAAAATTGCAGCCTATGGCAATATAGGTAGGTTGTTAAGCGGTAAAATTATGGCATTAAGTGAATGCCATAAGAGAGAAATGGATTAAGTGGTAGAAAAGTAAATGAGAGAAATATACCAAGCAGGGCATGTGAGCAGACACTCAAATCTATAAATGAAGTCTAGGAAAGAGTTCACAAATGGAAAGGGTTGATCCTGGCCTGCGGACACAGCCATTTTTTTTACAAAGGCTTTGGCTTTGCTACTGGAGAAGAGAACTTTGGAATTTGGGTTATAGATGAGGCGAAACGCTAGACAGGGAGACGAATCGTCAAGGTTGGGAATGCAAAATGTAAAAGAAAATAGCGTTTCTTATCTGCTGCTACGAGGGTTCAAATGCTTCTGTTTCTAATTTTTATGTCTCAATCATATTATTATTTTTAAATTTTAAATATTAAAATATTAAAATAAAACTGTTATATGTAATTTATCTCATTTTTTTACGCACATGTAAAAGATCACAATATTTTGATTTCATTTTAATTAGTATCAAAAACTCACAAAAATACATTAATGTGGATAAATTTTAAATATTGAATTTCAACTAATTGATTCATACAAAATCAAAATCGAAAAGGTGATAACTTTTATGTACATGTGGAATAAACAATATATATTAAATCTAATAGTTTTATTTTGACATATAAAAATATCTAATGTGAATAAATTATGAACGTTAAATTTCAACTTAATGATTCGTACAAAATCAAAATAGAAAAGGTGATAATTTCTATATGTATGTAGAAAAAGTAATATATATTATATTTAATAGTTCTATTTTAGGTTTTAGCATATAAGTTTTAAAAAAATAAATATTATTAGAAAAAAAATAGAGATATAATGGAGACATGAAAAAAAAATATTTGAAGTTTTGAACTCTCCTCTATTTTTTTTTATTATTATTATTATTATTATTATTATTATTATTATTATTATTATTATTATTACTATTACTACTACTATTATTATTATTATCATTATTATTATTGTTATTATTATTATTATTATTACTACTACTATTATTATTATTATCATTATTATCATCATTATTATTATTATTATTATTATTATTATTATTATTATTATTATTATTATTATTATTATTATTATTATTATTATTATTATTATTATTATTATGTGCGGGGAATGGAAAGACCAGTACACCAGTCACTCACCTCTATTCTTATTGTTATTATTTTTATTATTATTATTTGCTTGCTTTTTCTAATTTATTTTTTTTATCTTAATGACTATTGGATAAATTATTTATTTTTGACAATAATAGTATCCATGTAATCACACATGTACGAAAGATGAAATACGAGTCGGACTAACAGAGATGGTACTGACTTGGACTTTTTTCTTATCGACTCGGACAAGGTGGGACGGCGGGGGAATCTTTTTGTCTTTCTTATTTCTATCTAAAAAAAATAGTAAAATTTTTTTTAAAAATATATATATAATCTGGACAAGGTTTTTGAGAGATGATGCTGCGTCTTTGCATCATGTTTGATTGTGATCTAAATAGTGGAATAAGGAGTTTAGGCCTCGTTATTCCACCAAATATGTCTTAATTGAGTCAAATTAAGATGGTATAAGCCGATCTTTAGATCGGCCTAAATTAAACCATCTCACCACAGGTGATCCACAGACTCTACTGTGGACTCTGCAACTTCGAGAGCATGGCCAGTTGATAGCGCACCTTGTAAAGCTTTCGAGAGGAATATTCTAATTCTCAGTATCACATTCTTTGTTTTCGATATGATTTTCCAAATTTTCGGTCATCATCAGATTGCACTGCATAGGTGATTGCCCTTAGCTGGATTAGCATTTGATCCCCTCTTTTGACCGAGAATTCACCATTCTTAGCCCAGGTGAAGATGAGTCTCTCTCACACCTTCCCTTAAAATTAATCCTAAGTGTTCCCTTAAAATTAATTCCATGTCAGATTGTTATTGTTATACAGACCCGATACCTTTTACCAGTATCAACAAGGAACACAAAAATTTCCATACCCGTACCAGCAATTCGTACCAGAAAGTTTATGGCAGTGTAGTGCTGTGCTGCACTGGTACAATCATGGGATCTGTACTTCTGTACAATCCTGTTCTCCATGCTTCTTGCCAATCTGTTTCGCCTCCAGGTTGGCCGCATTCCAGCTCAGCAGATTGACAAGTGTCCGGTTGTTTATATGATCAACTAAGACCTTGCTTGCTTTTCTCGGAGATCACTTAACTTGTACTGTTTTATGGGTGTGTAACTCATTGCTTGCTTCAGATATCACCAAATTTACCAAGAAATTTACCAGAAAAGGCAGAGGATTGCCGTAAAAAGGAATTTGAGATACTTTTGTGAAGTAAATTTCATCAATGGCCAGTGATTTAGGAAAAAAAAAATTAGCATATTTTCATAGAAAACAGAAAACAATTAACCCAACAACAACGCAACAATGGAATTGGAATTGGGAAAGGGAAGTGAGAAGAGAGAGAGAACAAACTTGTAATCTGAGAAGAGAGTGGAGAGGAGAGGAGAGGAGAGTCAGAGACGAAGTGGAGAGGGCTCACGGAAATAATCGGAGAAGAAGAATTGGAGAAAAAAAATTAAAAACAGTGCACTGATCGTGATTGCCGTGGAACGGGAATGAAGAAATTCCTTCTTTTTCAGGCTATCGGAATAGCCATAGAGTATGACATTAGAATGGCAAGGGAATCGGCAATTACCATGTTTATTCCCTTCCTCTTCTAACCAAACGCGATAATCATGAAAACGGCATCTCAATGCCAGGGAATCACTCTTGGATAGAATGAACCAAACGCCCCCTTAGAGCATCTTGGTCCATGCCATTATTAGAATTTCTAATTTGAGGTGACAATTTCTATTTCGATTTCACAAATGTACGAAAGTTTATTATTCAAAAATTATTTAGCTGTTTATTTTAGCAAATTGGAAAACTTCACTGCTAGGGCCCCTCTATAGTAAGTTATTATATAAAATCCCTTCAATTAAGTGAATCAGCCTTTCTTGTACATGGCCAAGAAGAGCAAGTATAGACCCTATGATTTCAACATCTTGCCCATAAACTTCACATCTGAGAGAGACAATTTTATTGAAATGGGATAACAATGGAGTATACTCAGCAAGCACAGCATATATCCTATGCAAAGGGGGAAAGATAACTTGGTCATTTCAATACGTTTGGTCTTGCAAAATAACACCCACAGCAAAGGTGTTTGCCTACTCTACAGGACAGAATATTAACAAAAGAGTGCATGAGAAGAAGAGGGATGCAAACAGACCTCGTTTGTGTTTGCTGTGCCAATTGCCCGATAGAATCACCCGTGCACCTAATTTTTCTCTGTCCTTTTGCAGTGGAGGTATGGTTCTCTTTTGCATCACACTTGAACAGGCAGATAATGAAGATTGCGGGAACTGTTACTCAGATTTGGGAAGACTCATGGAATATGGTCAAACGGGGGGTGATGACAGAAATGAATGGACGACGAGATTTGTATGTGCCATGTGGAACATATGGAAGAACCGCAATTGCATTATTTTCAGAAACCAACGAGTATCGGCAAGAATATTGGCAGTAAGAATTGTGAAAGAAATGAGTCTCGGGCTAAAGAACTGTTAAAAAATAGTCAGAACCAGTGTAGTGTTCACTTCTTATTGTAATAAGCTATTTAAGACTAATGGAGGCTGTGGGTGTAATATTTTGAAATCAATATACCTATGTGGCAGCTTCTGTCACATTTCCTCAAAAAAAATATTTCTCTATTTCTCTATTAAATAAGTTAGGCAATTAATCAAATAATCAATTGTCTGATGTGCAAGGTTAGATTTGATAATCTGAACGAAATGGAAAAACACAAGTGCAAGAGCAACAAGGCAAAGGAACCCATTGATAAGGCAAACAGCAAACAGAATCAATACCTAAAGAATAAAAAAAAATTAAGACGAAATAAGAGTTTTCATCATTTCAATGTGTTCTCGCCATTTTTTTTTTTTTTTCATGTTTTTTGGCACCAATTTTTCATATTGGATAAAGTGATTGGATTCTATAGAAAAAGGCATTGATGTTGTCTGAATTGATACACAGCTAAAGTTTTGATGTATTAGTTTCTATAGCAAGTAGGGCAATATTTAGGCCTTTGTAATATTGTAGTTTCTCAGACAAAAATATCCTTCAGTTATGCTTTGTATTGGTACTGGGGATGGAACCCTTTTTGCTTGTACAAAGAAATACAAGGCAGTATAGTACCATGATGACTACGTTTTGGTGATATTTATTACATTGGTCATGCCTAAATTATGATAATGCTACTTTATGAAAGAATTCTCATGTCCCCATACATTGTCAGATTTACTGGTATGAATCACAGGCAGCAGCACTAGGCTTGAGCATATTGCATATTTGCATTACATGACCAGATTTCACCATTTTACAACCATGTACTAAATTTGGTACCAGCAAAGGTCCTGAATTTCATTACTTTGCTATAAATACTGGATAGGACTATATCTTAGTAGATACAATTTATGGTGCAAAGACTATTGATTTTGAGCAAGGTTGGGAGTGGCACTGCTGTCTCCAGTGAACACTACAGAGTTGATGGTACACGCAGATACAGTAACCATTGTAAACAATTAAAAATATTAACAAACAAAATCTGATGTGGAAAGAAACAATAAGGAATTTATCTGTTCAACCATCTACATGTGAAAAAGTAAAAAGTAAAAGAACAACAATCAAGTACATCTCTGTCTCCATTAGAATTCACAGAGATGCAAACATGATATTAATGAAGCTTACATATAAGCACAATTACTGACCATTGAGATGAAGCGCACACAACAATTCTTCTATTTCCAACAGAAGTATCTTATCCATTAAGAACTCTGGTAATCATTTGGTATCGGTTTGGTTGAGTTAGACCGAGCATACTTGACCAGAGAGGATGCCATGGAATGAAGGACTCGATTCTCTCTCTACACCTGAGATCCAAGATAATTTTAACAATAAATAAAATATGCCGCTATTCAAGCCCCAAAGTAACAACCTCTGTTTTGTCGAATGCCACAACTTTGACATGTAACAGTGCTTGTACAGCATCGCCTCCAATTACACGTACACAATTAGGGCTGCTAATGATTAAGATTCGGCTCAAATTCGACTCGGCTCGTCAATTGTAGTCCAATGATTTGGCTCTTAACTCAGCTCATTTTTGAAAGAAAAAGCTCACCTCGACTCGGCTCATGAAAGAAAAAGCTCAACTCGACTCGGCTCATAAAAGAAAAAGCTTGACTCGACTCGGCTCATGAACTCGCGAGTTGGCTCACGAGCCGACTCATATTTTTAATACATGTATATCTTTATTTGCTATGAGGCCTACCTTCATGCTGATGTTTAATTAATTTACATATAGAAACGAATTTTTTCAAATTTGTAATACATGTATATCTTCATTTGCTATGAGGCCTACCTTCAAATTTTTTCAGATTTCAAATTTTTCAAAGATTACAAAATTTTCAGATTTCAAAATTTTTCAGATTTCAAATATTTTCAGATTTCAAATTTTTTTCAGATTTAAAAATTTTTCAGTTTTAAAATTTTTTCATATTTCAAATTTTTCATATTTCAAATATTTTCATATTTCAAATTTTTTCAGATTTCAAATTTTATCATATTTCAAATTTTTCATATTTCAAATTTTTTCAGATTTCAATTTTTTCAGATTTCAAAATTTTTCATATTTCAAATTTTTTTCAGATTTCAAATATTTTTCAAATTTCAAATTTTTTCAGATTTCAAATTTTTTTAGATTTCAAAATTTTCAGATTTCAAAATTTTTAAGATTTCAAATTTTTTTCAGATTTCAAATTTTTTCATATTTCAATTTTTTTCATATTTCAAATTTTTTCAGTTTTCAAATTTTTTCAGATTTCAAATTTTTTTCAGATTTCAAATATTTTCATATTTCAAATTTTTTCAGATTTCAATTTTTTCAGATTTCAATTTTTTCAGATTTCAATTTTTTCAGATTTCAAATTTTTCAGATTTCAAATTTTTCAGATTTCAATTTTTTCAGATTTCAATTTTTTTCAGATTTCAAATATTTTTCAAATTTCAAAATTTTTCAGATTTCAAATTTTTTTCAGATTTCAAAATTTTTCAGATTTCAAATTTTTTTCAGATTTCAAATTTTTTCACATTTCAAATTTTTTCACATTTCAAATTTTTTCACATTTCAAATTTTTTCAGATTTCAAATTTTTTCAGATTTCAAATTTTTTCAGATTTTAAAATTTTCAGATTTCAAATTTTTCAGATTTCAAATTTGTTCAGATTCAAATTTTCCAAATTTCAAATTTTTTCAGATTTCAAAATTTTTCAGATTTCAAATTTTTTTCAGATTTCAAATTTTTTTCAGATTTCAAAATTTTCAGATTTCAAGTTTTTCAGATTTCAAATTTTTTTCAGATTTCAAATTTTTTCAGATTCAAATTTTTCAAATTTCAAATTTTTTCAGATTTCAAAATTTTTCATATTTCAAATTTTTTCAGATTTCAAATTTTTTTCATATTTCAAATTTTTCAGATTTCAAAATTTTCAACATTTTTCATATTTCAATTTTTTTTCAGATTTCAAATTTGTTCAGATTTCAAATTTCAATTTTTTTTCTTTTTCAAATTTCAAAGTTTTCAACATGTAATATGAGCTGGAATTTTGAAATTATTTTAAAAAAATGAAATTTTTTTCAAATTTCTTTAGATCATTTCTTAAAAAAATAATCAAAGTTTTTCAACATGTAATTTAAGTCACAAGAATATTTCTATTCCACTTCAATCATTTCTTTAAAATAACTAAATGATCATTTTTTTAATATGTAATATGAGCCGGCTCACGAGCGAACTCGCGAACTCGCGAGTCGAGCTGAGTGTTTACATGAATCGAGTCGAGCCGAGCTTTTTTCTTTCAAAAATGAGTCAAGTAGAATTAGGGTATTTTTTAGTTTCGAGTCCGATTCATTATGAAATATTGAGCCGCTCAACTCATTAATTCGCGAGCCGGCTCGACTCATTAGCAGCCCTACTTTTTAGTAACTATTATTTTACATTTCACAATCTGTCCAAAAGTTTAGGTTAAATTAAAATTCATGGCTAGTTACAAACTCAACCATACAACTCATATCTAGATGGTAAGAACTATTATTGGCACCATGCTTCAATTATAGTAATCATGAAGAAAAATACACAAGATAGATTGTTCAATACCAAAAATTGCTCCAACAGTTACGATTCCATTGATCTCGAAAAGAACGACAAGTGTGGCGAATGCCTCTGTCTCCTTCATCTCATCGTTATTCCTCAGCAACCAGAGAAGGTCGTTAATTGGTTCTATCCCTTAATTTCCGTCTTCAATTTTCTGTCCGCTCTTCCTTTCCCAATTTCTCTATTCTATTTTCGTTAATTACAAGGATGGTATGAATTTAACTAGAGAGGTCGGATAAAGAAGGAAACAAATGGATAAAATCTGGAGATTTAGAGAGAGCAACACGTGGAGATTATATAAAGTTAAGTCAATTGTCAATTGTAGAAAATATTTTATATAGAAACGTGGTGGCTGCCATCTGCCCCCATGTATATTTTTTTAGAATCTAAAAGAAATACTATTATATGTTACTATTCATTAAATGTTTAGTGAATTTTGTACTCAAGCCTCTTGCATTTCTACAAATAAACTTGGCTTTTAAAATATCATGTTATAATTAAATCAAAATACCAAAGCTAAAACTAAGATTTCTCTGATTTCAATACTACAAAATTTATCAATCTATATTTGTCAAGAAATATACAATTAATTTATTTATAATTATTCTTATGTATTTATATTGCGTAAATTTTATATTTTCAAAATACAAATGTTTGTAGATATACCTGAAATTTCATATTGCTATTTTTATACAAATTTTACTTTAATTTAAATAATTTTTCAAGGATTCGAAAACTAGGATGTTACATGCATTAACTTTACTGAATTACTGTAGATAAAAATAGCGTGCAGATTTATTGATGGGACATGTAATTTTTCTATAGATTCATCTCTAATTAACAGCATAACCTTACTATAATATATTTTTTTTAATGTAAGAAGTACGTACTGCATGTTTTTGAACATCAATAAAAATTAATCTCTTGTAAAGCACCATCCAGTTTACATATTATGTGTGCTTTCAGATTCGTGCAAACGTATTTCAACGGTTGGGATATTTTGGTGAAGAAAGAGCAAGCCATGTCAGGTTAGGTCGATTATTTTGGTGCCAGACAAGTCAAAATAAAATAGGGCAAATGGGAAGCTAAGTAGCCAACAGCCCAACACAACACATCAACACTATTGAATTATTAATGTGGGCTTCTCTGGGCTAATACTGGGCTAGCTGCTCTCAGTAGGCTTCATCACTTACCTTTCAGATTTAAAAGAGTAATTGTGTACCTGAAATTAATAGTGAATCGGTACATATAGTGTTTTGCATGAATTGTTACAATGTATTCAACATTATAAGTTATATATTTTGCTACTTCTACAGTGCCTAAAAAATTCAAAATCTTGCAAAGACTTGGAGTAGATTTTGTCGTAGTAGTCAAAACATATCTTTGTCTGGACAATTTTAAAGTAATTAATATAACTATATTTACCAACAACAACATCCTGCTTTTAAATTTTTAATAATTATATAAAAACATATAAAGATAAAGAATTACTTTTTTTTAAACGACTGAAAAGGTTATCTTTTTATTTCACCCAAAAACACTGCATTAACAAAATCATTACTATTTTTTGGTATAGTTTTAGAGTACTTCATGTCCTTCTATTTTGTTTTGGACAATGACCTTTTTTTTTTTTTTTTTTTTTCTTTCTTCTGCCCCTCAGGTCCTCACCTCCTAAATAAATATGGAAGAATCAGTGGTCCACAAGGAGACGGTACAAAGAAAAGCCAAGTCAAGTCATTACCTAAGTCAAAGTAAACCTCCCATGTACTTTATAACAAATCATTAACAACTCTATTATAGTTCTTTGTGCATTGGGAATGAATGAAAGTGAACTTCTTAAACTATACAAACAAATTTTGTCTTTTCCAAATCCTATATACGGTGAATATGATGCACGTCAGGTATAAAGATTTGATTTTGAGTAGCAAAGATCTTGATCCGAAAGTGCTAAAACATTTCATGAAAATGTACAAATCTGAACACATAATTTTTTGACTGAAAAAACATAAAAATCGATGTTCCTATTTTTCTCGGTTCCGGGTATGATTAGGGGAAAAATGAGACCAAAGATTTACGGAAACTTTACTCAATAGATGAATGATTTAGCAGAAAGAAAAGTACTCAATAGATGAATGGTTAGGTAGGGTGCACTAATGGTTCATGCCCAGCTGACCCCCATCTGCTTGATATCATTTACTTTACAATCAGATTCCAAACTTACAGATAATCACCAGGATGTCAGTTCAAACATTTTGTGTAAATATACCATGTCTAATTGGAAAGAAAAAAAAACATGGTTCAAGCAATTTAATTTTAGCAAAAAAACGCATGAGAATCCCATGCCACCAATATGAAGGAGAGAAAAGTTTTCAGTCAACTAATCCAACAAATTAATATTGCAATCGTTATAATTGTAGAACTACAAGCGTGCTGAAAAGTTTCATTTCAACCTGGTTACAACATAAAAACCAATTTGAAGATGTTTTCTTCAGTCTACGATGAGCGTCTGTCTGGTAAACTTTTTGTGCAATGTACCAGTCGCTCACTGGAACAGAATTCTAGCATGCATTTTATCGTTGAGAACTCCTTGTTGACATTTCAATTTTAAGAAAGGTAACAGAAATATCTTGCAGCCATCATACTATAAATATACTCCAGTTATGCTTAAATTGAAGAATTATGAATCATTTATCCAATTGTTTGAATTGATAGTACTAGGAGATACGAGGTTTAAAGATTTAAGAATTTACCTTATACATCCTGGGAGACAATGTTTGAACCGATTATGGTTCTCCCTTCCATGTTTTGTCTTACTATTAGATGGTTTTACCAAATTTTTCTCGTGTAAAACAGAAAGTTTGCATTGGACCTGGCATCAGTTTTTAGTCTCAACACCCGTATTATTTGATTGAATAGTGAAAGCAAGTCTGAGTACTGTAAATTGGATATTGCGGTGTTAAGGTCCAAGCCCGAATTACTACAGATCCACCACAGGAATTTAAAAAATAATATAAAGTTTCATAACTGATGAATAAATATAAATAGGTGCACGGCAGAATATAAAGTTTGAAAATTATTCAAAGTCAGTATTCAAATTACAACAGCTAAAAAAACACACCAATAATAATACACAAACAAAAAACATAAAAATTTAAGAATATTACATAACTTCCAGGCTGAAAACATTGCTATATGAGAATAATAAATAAGTAAGACTAGACAATCATTGCTCTGAAAGTCTACTATGAAAAAATAACCCGGTGTTCTGAGGAGCCTATATATATTCGGAGAATGAGAGGGCTCTGAAAAAAGACTAGACAATCATCGCTCTGAAAACTGACATACATTATTGGAACAAAGTCACTTTCCTCTGAAATAACTTGAAGTTTTAATTTGGATCTGGGATGTCTGGATACATGATCCACTCTTGAGTTACTTTAGAGGAAATTGCGTTTTTATTTTTCTTTGCTTTCCACCTTTTAAGTAGAAGTAGTTCCCCGGCCCTCTGATCTAGAATATCAAAGGCGTGTTGTCACACGATCCTGGAGAGCACAACGATCCCCATATTTTTGGGAAGTACACGGAATATTGAGAGGAGGTACAAAATCCCACCTGTAATCAGACGACTTGATACCTAACAATAATTGTTGTAAACGCTTGGGCTCTGAATTTGAGAAAACCAAAAGACTTCAGCAATGCAAATATTAGGAATATCCTACAAACGTTATAAAAAAATAAACTATCAAATTGAAGATTACAAACAAATATCAGTTTCTTGCAAAACCCAAAATTTCCAATAATTCTATCTTAGATCCTCCCCCACTTTAATCTTCCAAGTCAAGAAAAAAAAAATTGTTGCAGCTGCGATAAATTCTAGGAGGTTTAAGGAAGGACATGAAAGAATAATTAACAATTCAAATGAATATCTTTTGCAACTTATATCATGTACGGCTGTACTAGCTAGCTAGAAAAAGCTGCTTGGGAGTTGAAACCAAACATCATGTGTAGTAGCAGAAAGTGAGAAATGAAACAAAAAAAAATCCCATATTTGGTAGGGTTATATATAGACTATATTTTTCAGCTAATAACTGCAACTTCAAAACCACAATATCTGAAATTATTTCGTATGTAGAATAAATATTGTTCTCACATAATGTCCACCATTTAGAGGATCGCGCATTCAAATTTGATTAAATAATTTTTAATGTCTAAGTTAGAAGGTTTAATCTTAATTTTACTCAAAAAAATATTATTCACATTCTGATTGGTATGAATTGATTTAATTATTACAAGATGTTAGAAGAAATCAATATCCTTCTTATTTTTCTCTTTTAGTTTTTGAAGAACCTTGTTTTTTATCAATTCATTTTGACTAATCGTTTCATTAAGATATTTGGATGACGTATTTTAAATTCTTTTATGTTGCATTATTTTAAAAAATATATTATTTGAAAATAGTTCTTTTATTATGATCAAGTTTCCCAAATATATTTATGCTTGTAGCAAATAGTTTGAATATTTATGTAATCATGTTAAAAAATATTTATATTATTATGCATAAAATTGAAGTTATGATATATTGAAATGATTATTTATCACAAGGTTTGTATTTATCATTGCACGCTGAAAATATATGTTTAAGTTACCAAGTTAACATGACATCATTAACAAAGCTAATTTTATTTTCTTTATACAAATAACAGTACTTTAACACAATTATTAATTTTATTGAACTAACTTATAATTTCTCTACTTGAACATTTATAGAGGGTTTTTTTTTTCATAAATAAGGATTTTTAGTTGTGAGAGGCTATGAATTAAAAAAAAACAGCATTAGGGGATATAACTCCCTTACGAATTACAAAGAGGTGAAGGAAGGGGGTGTTGATTAGAAATTTGCGGTGCTCAACATTGAGTAGGTGCCCACAGTACGCTTGTGTGAAACCATTTCATGGCAACGCCGACTTTACACTTGTTGTTAATTATTGTATATTTTGTCAGATTCTTTGCTTTGACATCTGATTTAAGAAAATCACACAAATAATAATCAAAATGATAATCAGCTAATAACTGCAACTTCAAAACTGTAAACATCCTATAGAGATCATGCACATATATAGCATAAATTCCATAAAAATATTACATTAATCTGTAAATTTTGTACATTTCCACTACAAAATTGATAAGTTTCAAAATTCTCATTTTAGTAACAATCCTCATATAACTTAATTAATAGATGAACAAACTGCATTATTTCCTGATTTGACCATATAAAAATGAAAACAATATATTGTTTAAACTACATTGTAATAATAATGGCTCTTAGAGTTTTTAGGCATTTAAGCTATATTTACTTGGCTTATCTTGGACCTCAGCATGCTGGTTTAAGCACTTGACCCTCCATGTAATTGCACTTGCAGTAGTTACTTGTCTGCAAGTGTATTTGGGATATGCAAATATAAACTTTATTTTCAACTTCTTGGTCTTGAATGGATATAACATATGAAAACAATCAAGTATAAAAAATAGATGATGTTAAATACCGGCAATAATAAGTGTTAAAATGCTATCCAAAATCTGTTCATCGAGCAGTTTTCTGTCCCTTCCATCAGATTGATCCGTTGTAAGAAGAAATTGCAAGAAGTCCCTCTGATATACCATGTTATTTTTATAGAGAAAGATCTGAGGAGAAGATAATATGATGAATGATTTTTTTTGTATATTCGGATCTCTGTTTACAAGCTCTAAGCGCTATATTTATATTACAAACTAAACGGCTATATTATTGTACCGTTGGTATTGTTTTTTTTTTTTGGTAACCTATTGGTACCAACTCTGTACCTACTTTTCTTTTAATTACAAAAGGACTATTCTATGCTTGATCTAATCTTGACCCTTTGATCTATGATGAATGACTGAGATCAATCTCCTCTTTATTAATTTTAACATAAAGTAATGTGCGCTAATGGCAAAATAAAATATAAGACAAAGATAGAAAATAGTAAAAAGTTTCTTATTTCGTTTTATAAAGATCACCAAAACTCACCTTCAACAACTTTTGAAGGTTGCTTACAAAGAATTTTTCAAGAAAAAGAAGAAGGTATATTGCAGATAATAAAAAGCAAGTTTTCCTAGCATATTGGCAGAGGTTCACCATTCCACTCCTTCAAGCACTCTAGCAGTGGGTCAATCACCTTACCCTCACAAATCGCATTAAACACCTTGTTGCATTCCTCTCCCGGCGACACGACCTTCTCTCCAGAAAGATAACCTGAGCCTAATTCTTCCCTCACAAATCTGTATAGTGGATATGATCTGCACTCCTTAATCTGATTGGGGATTGCCAAAGTGCCCTTGTCAAATGCTACTCTAGTGGCCTCAACATTCTTTGGTAGATGAATTTTCAGCTCCTCTTCAAATGAACTAATCTTTTGTAAGATGGAAGTGTTTGCATCGAGCTCTTTGTTGCCATTGCTGAGAGCATGATCAACAAGAACTTGTCTCAACTTTTGCATTAGCGGGTAGGTCGCGCTGCACGCGTCATCTACATATGCAAACACATACTCCCGATCAATGACCTTGATCAGGTCTTTCTCGCAAAATCTAGAGGGGTGGAGCTCTCCATTAACACCCAAAGACAGCACCTTCTTAGCTACTTGGGTCACGGTATTCTTCACAGTAGCCTTTAGATTCTCCTCCAGATGCCTGAGATCAATAGCTTGACATAGAGCTACCATGAATGTGGATGACATGAGTTTTAGTATCTCCACTGCCTCTGCTGTTTTACGGGAAGAGATGAGACCCAGTGAGTTAACATCCTGGTTATGCTGCTCTGCACTTTGCACATGGTTTGTCACTGGGTTACCAAGGAACTGGAGCTCAGAGCAGTAGGAGGCCATTGCAATCTCAGCCCCCTTAAATCCGTAGTCCAGGCTTGGATTGCGGCCACCAGACAGATTGGATGGCAATCCGTTGTTGTAGAAATCATTGACAAGCTCAGAGAACTGAGCAAACATGAGCTTACCAATTGCAGCAATTGCCAACCTTGTGTTGTCCATGGAGACACCGATGGGTGTTCCCTGGAAGTTTCCACCATGAATCGCCTTGTTTCTCGAGACGTCGATCAGAGGATTGTCATTAACTGAATTGATCTCTCTCTCGATCGACTTTGTGGCAGCACGGATCACCTCAATCTGGGGACCGAGCCATTGGGGGGAAGTACGGAGGGCATAACGGTCCTGCTTGGGTTTCTGCAACGGATCCTGCTCGTGCAGCCTTTTGGCCATCTTCATGTAAGAGCTTCCGTCGAGCACATGCTCCATAATTGCAGCAGCCTCGATTTGTCCTGGGTGGTGCTTTAGCTTGTGAGTGAGGTGGTCGGTGTACTCCGGCTTTCCTTGCATAACCTCGCAAAACACTGCCGATATCACTTCAGCAAGCACTGCAAGGATGTTGGCTTCATACAGTACAATGGATGCTAATCCAGACCCCACAGCAGTACCGTTGACTAGTGCAAGCCCCTCTTTTGGCTGAAGCTCGAAGAAGCCGGAAGTGATACCAGCATGCTTGAAGGCCTCTGTGGCATCCATGACCTGACCATCAGGACCAATGGCCTTGGAGTTGGGACGGCCAGTGATGAGGCCTGCAATGTAGGAGAGGGGGACAAGGTCGCCAGAGGCGGTGATGGTGCCACGAAGAGGGAGGCAAGGGGTGATGTTGGAATTCAGAAGGCTGGTGATGGCCTCTAGAATCTCAAAACGGATGCCGGAGTAGCCCTGTAGCAGTGTGTTGATGCGAACAAGCATCGCTGCTCTGGTGGCTGAAGATGGCAGTGTGCAGCCTGATTCTTTGTTAGCACCGAAGATCCCAGCATTAAGGAATCTGAAACATAGAGATTGGGGCATAAATTAATTAGTTACAGAATTTAATTTTTTTTAGAGCCAGAAGGTCTAATCTATGACAGATGAGTGGTGATTATGTTTGTGCATACATCTAAATTTCTCTTTAGTTAATAACAGTCAACTGTGATTCCTGGGTATACTACAATTCCTCGGTCAAACATTCTATTATTGCATATTAGACTTTTCAAACGGCAACAGCTCTTTGCTTACAAGTTGTATCACTAACATATTAATACAAATTCAAAATTTTACAATCCTAAATTATTTTTTTAAGAGATGTCATAAACTATGATTACTAATTCGACTTTAAATAATATCTCCCCCGTTGTTCTGAATTCAGAGGGGAACAAATTTGCATTACCAAGGGGACGACTTGTTAATTATTTTCAGAATATACTATTTCTACTGGAGGACCCAAAAACTAATTAAGATGATAGTAGCATTTACCTGATCAGCTCCCTCTGGAGAGCTCCACCCTCTTTGGTGCGGCGGTGGGAAGTGGCACCGAAACCAGTGGTGACACCATAGCTGTCAGTACCTTTGTTCATGCTATCCATGACCCAGTCACTACTGGCTTTAACTCTCTCTCTCGCTGATTCGAGCAGCTCCACCGTGACCGCCTCGGTCTCCTTCATGGCCACAGCAGCCACCTGAGATATCTTCAAATCTGCTCCCTCTAGCTTCACCAACGGAGCCCTGAACTCCTCCACCATGCGCTTCACCTCGTCCAGGTGGCTCCCGCTCAGGGCCTCCGCCGCCTTGCCCCAATTCAAGGCGTCTTTTTTCGGCATGCACAGGTCGGTCATTGAGCCGTTGGTATTTCCGTTTATGTGGAACTCCATTTACGAAGAGAATTTGTGGTGCTGTTTGAATGAGAGAAGTTGATTTGGGGACCGGAAATGGTGCTAACAATGAAGTAGATTTGGGTTGGGTGTGGTGAATTGCTGATAGTAGGAATGGGATGGGACTTAAATAGGGGACGAGAATGCGTGCGCGGGTTGGTGAGAGAGAGAAGCGAGGTACATACTGATCACTTTTCTTTCTTTGACTGGCCACTTTTCTTTTTGGAGTTCTTTATTGGAGTTGAAATGATCGTAGGCTGCATGCTTGCATTGACTGGCCACTTCGTCCAGTTCTAGTGAAGGAATCATTGTTTTGTCCTCTGTTGATTGGTAAAGAACTGGAGATCTTTTTGTTTCAACGTGGAGGTTTTGTTCTCTGTTGTTTTGCAAGGAATTATGGTCGAGTTTTAGGCCGGACGATTCCAGGTTGTTTGAACTGGAGGTAATAGATGCGAGAGAGGGTTTGGACGTTTGGTTTTAGGGGTGCAAACGGATCGGATAGTGGTAAAAATCACTATTCGTATCCTTTTTTATTTTTTGAATACATATCAGATATTAGACGGATACGGATATGGATACGAATCAGATATTAATCAGATATAGATATGAATATTCAGTGAATAACATAATTTTTTTCATAATATATATTAAACTATATAATATATATATATATATATTATTTGGATACGGATAATTAAAATTTAAAACTATATTTGTATTCATACAGATATTCAGATATCAGATATTCGTATCAAATTTTCAGATATGGATTCAGATACGGATCGGATAATATGGGATCCGTTTGCACCCCTATTTGGTTTGGTGCCAGAGGAAGTAGGTCAGTCTGTGGGCAAGTGAGAAATTGTGTATTTTAAAAAAAGAAAAAACAAAAGAGAAATTGTGTATTTATGCAGACGGGGAATTTTCTTCCTAAGGGATGGTGGGTCAAGATGAAACAACGGGGGTTAGATTGACCACGTACCTACGAGCTTCAACTCACAAAAAAGAAAAAAGAAAAAAGATCGTACTGAGATGAATAAAATATTATTAATTTATTTTTAACAAACCCATTGTACTGTCTTTTTATTATTAAAATTATATTTTCGGTTTTAAACCCATAATTCTGTTTGATAACTGATTGTGGCCGTCCGCCACACAATTTTCACTGTGTATTATTACTAGATGAGAAGTGTAAACTGCAACATTTATAAATAACTTTTTTTATTAATATATTATCAGCCAGCTATCTTATAAAAAAAAAAGAATCCCTGTGTATTGTTCAATTTTTTTTTTGACGAAATGAAGTACTAATTTCATGGCTGGTTGGTCAGACTGCTAAGAACCCTCTGGTGCGCTAGTACTCGAATTGAGACACTTTTTAATACAATTAATTAAAATTTAGTGACGGCAATTTTTTTTGAAACAATCCATGAATCGTGTTGATCTATTATTTATATTTTATAGTATGTTCTTTATTTTTATATTGTTTTACCAATTTATTTTATCAGACTTGTCAAAAAGCATCAATAGATTAAGAGAAAGTTACGTTAGTCATTATTTTTATATTGGCTTTACTTTTTTTTTGAAAGAATATATTGGCTTTACTTTAATCGCCAAATAGACAGTTGACCCTCATTCAAATGATTTAAGGAGTATTGACCCGTATAGAATTCGTATCCCTCAGGTTACCTGAGTGAGTAGAATTGAATCGGACGGTCCGAAAATGAATTGACACGCATCTCAAAGCACAAATAATCATGCCCCCTCTGTCATTCCGAAGTCCAACCGATTGACAGTAAATATGAGTCGTCCGTTTCAATTGTCTTGAGTAAGGTACCTAGGAGGATACGAATCCGATTGTATATGTATCAACTTGTTTTCTGACTTGTTCGAGTGCGTATCCTCTGAGATATCTCATCTTTTGCGTGACCAATGTGTCTGGTGCCTATTAGGGGGTGATGTAGGGGGTAAATATTATGTATGCTTTGAGATTCGTGCATAACGTATTTAAACTGTTGGGATTTTCCATAAAGTCACAGAAAGTTTGAGATATATCAGAGGATACGCATTCGACTTGTTCGCTTCCGTTGCAGGAAAAAACCCAAATAAAGATACAATTGACAGAGCTATTTTAACTTCATGCATTGCACAACTGAAATTTTTATTAATACCCTTTCTAAAAAAATATACAAAAAATTCTTAATTCTGAAAATTTTGAAAAATATCCGGGCTGAAACGACAAATAGCGGCCCCCCGAATTGAGACTGTCATTTGTCGTTGCGGCCCCGCAAAAACTCAGAAAAAAAAAAAAAAAACTAACAAATTCAATTGTCACGTTGGAATTTAATTGATATTTTTAATGATTTTCAAAAATAGAAAGAACAATTAATAATTTAAATATATTAAGAAAGTACATCAAGTAAAATAGATAAAATATCTTACAATTTAGATGTATTAGAAGGACTTCGAAATATTTTTTTAGACGGGATTTTTCTCAGTTGTAAATAAAAAGAAATCTATTTTTTGGTGTGTTACTAGAAAAAAATAAAAATATTTTGAATCTAAATTATTGATCAAGATTCAAAAGTAGCTTATAGTAAGTAAAGAAATTATTGTGATTCTTCTAATATATTTAAATTCTAAGGTACTTCATTTATTATTGAAAAAAAAAATTAATTTGACTTTCGTAATGATGGCATGAAGCCAAACCAACTTGTGTGATGTATGAAGCCAAATCAACTTTGTCAATCTCTTTATCCAAAAACCCAGCAAGTCCATACCAGATAATTAAATCTAGGCAAGATGTTTAACTAGATCTAAAATTGCATTATTTTCTACAAATTAAGTTCTCTACATATTCACTAGTAAGTACTCATGAATTTTCCAGTTTACATCAACGCATCATTACAGACTATTAAGTCATTGGTCAGATTTAGTCTTTTTGAATTCTCAGTCATCCGGCTACCAAGTTTAAAAAAAGGAATCCTCAGTCATACACTATAATAATAGTCAATTTGTTGCAACGAGAAAATGATATCAGACAGTCAGACACGGGGAAGGAACTGGAGACAGTGTTAGATACATGAATTAGAAGGGGAAAAAAATGTGGGTTTTTCCTTGTTAGTTGCCAGAAATTGCAAAGATAGTGGTTGGATAGAGACTTGATGCAATGACATAACCAGGCACCTTCCCCTCAACTTTTATAATGAAAGACTGACCAAGACCTGTGCCAAAACTATATTTGGCATTGGAGAAAAGATATTTGTCTCCCAAAAATCATTATGCAATCATTTTTAATAACCCTACTAGTTTAATTTAATATATATATTTAGAAAAAAAAAGAAAATAATTTCTGGAAAAATTATGAATATAACCTGTTCAATATTAATTGATACTGATTATGAATTAATTAATAATTGCCCATAATTCGATTCATGAACAAAAAAGTTATAATGTCATAACACAATAGTGCATAACTCTAAACTGTCTGATTTGCATTTCGATTCGTGCTTGATGAGTTCGCGGATCAGACTTCACGGAACGGAAAAACCAAATAAATGCGCTCCGTTTAACGGATAGGGTCGCTATTTTCTTTCCTTCAGTCTCTCTCCTTTTCTGTGCTCTTTTCCTCCGCCCAGCCTCGTCTCAGTCTCATCAGCGATGGAATTTAAAGCAAAGGTCAAGTTTAAACCGCATAATCCATCTCATACTTGTGATTCAAGCTATATTCCAGCCATATGTTGTGAAATTCAATTTTTAATCTGTTTTGGAATGTCAGCAAACAAAAAAAAAAATTACCTCTGGTTCAAGCATAAATTTGAAAGCACTGCAGATGCGTTCTACAGTGAGTTCAGATATAGGGACTGGAGCTGGTCCCACCCTTTTGCATTTGATGTAGTGCTTACAATAGAACCAAAACCGATGTATGTGGTTTTAGATTCTCGTTTGATCCATCCTACAAGCTCTCTTTGTGGTTGGTATTTTGGACCAAGGTTCAGAAAACAGTAGCCTACTACATCCACTAGGTGACCCCAATCTGCAATTTGAAAATGGCTTCACCTTCAGATTAAATTTTGAATTCAGAATTGCATATGACTACAACCAGCTTAGGCTTTTGTAGACTGCACAAATAAAATTGAGTGAGGCTATGGTATTATGCATAGTGCAGATTGATCCGTATTATGGACTAATATCTTTGTTTTTGAAGTTCAAACAATAGGTGTGAACCGCTATATGAATCAATATCTTTATTTTTGGGGTCCAAACAATCGATCTCTTCAAATGAAAATGTGCTTGCAGACTAAATTTTACATTTTTTTTAGAATTTTTTTAAATAGGTAGAGAATACTACTTTTGAATGATTTAGAATTTTAAATGATTTTTCTATTCATCTAAAAAAATAGTAAAAAAATTCTTAAAAGTGTAAAATTTGATCTACAAATATGTTTTTGTATGGAGATTATGTTGGATGGTTCAGATTGTCTATTTTGACTAATACGGACCAATATATGCAACACATAGTACCATAGTCTTAATAAAATCTGGCTTTGGCACGAGCTGTGGGCTCCACGTGTAGGCAGTTGGTAAATCAGAAATGGATCCATGGTATGTGCTGAAATATGCTATTGGAGGCAACTTCAATTTCTTTTTTCTAAATTCATTTATGTACCCTCTGATACCCCACCATACAACCAAGTCCTTTTTTTATTTTTATTTTTTTTTCTGGAAAGGCTTAGTAGTAGCTATCAAGTATACAGACATTAGATGTACTTACAACATCTGCACCTATTACAACTCTTCAAATTAATGGAAAATTAAAACTATTATTCTGCACATCACCTTGACTGGGACCGGTACCCTTACAACACCATACAACCAAGTCGACTATTAAATATGACAGCTGAAATGGTAACAGAACAGAAATTTGAATATTTTATGTATGTCTTGTTTCTGCAATGTTCTATTGTTTACTGGGAAATAACTAGTGACATAAATGTTCAAAAGGACCCAACTATTAAAATTATATCCCTCGACTCCAGAAAGTCCTTTTTGATTACGTACACCAAATCAAACCAAATTTGAACCAATTGGATTTAAATGTCAAGTTAAGTTATCAGCCTTTTCAAACATTTGTGCTTATCATAAACAGTTGAAGTTGATTTTGTACATAGCATTTGGAGATCTCCAAAAGAAATATGGAATGAAAATAAAGACTCACGTCTATAGAGCTTCAGCTACATGTGCATGCCCTATCAGCATATATATAAAATTATAATCATGAGAAAAAAGACTCCAGAGATAATATGTACCAGGAGTGAGGCTAACGTAATGTGCATAGTGCGGATTGGTCCGTACTATGGATCAATATCTTTGTTGGTAAAGTTCATATAGTCGATCAGAACCATTCAAAAAATAGATGGTTTTACTATTTTTTAGTTGAAATTTGAAATTGTAGTTGCAGATTGAATTTTATATTTTTTAGAATGTTTTTACTATTTTTCTTAGATAGGTAGAAAATCACTAGGTAAAATAGATGGTCTAGAATTTTTATATCAATTGATTTTCTGCCTATATAAAAAATAGTAAAAAAGTTATTAAAAATACACGGTTCAGATCCAGCTGAACCCACTATTTAGACTTTAAATACAAAGATATTTATCACCGGTGACATGGCGGATTAATCACGTTCTGGTACGATAATTGCTCTCTTTGTTTGGTGAATACATTTAGTTTGTAGTTCATTTTTTGTTTCTTTTTGTTTGGTGGCTTCTACCAACATTTTCAAAAAAAAAAAAAAAGTATACCAGAAAAATGCTGCTGTTGGGTTTGTCACCAAATCATATATGACCCATGACATTTTGGATTTTCTTAAGAAGGAGATGGCGAAGCAAAGTCGCAACAAAGAGCCAAATTCAGAGGAAGTTTGATTAGCAAGAGATTTGAACCTAGAGCCTTCAAGGTGATACCCTCAATGCTTAAGAGTTCAAAAACCCAAACTATGACAAAGAAAATACTCATCAAAGCTAAAATGAAAACCTTCCTATTTGCCATGACACATAGTGTAGACAAAATATAGTACTACAAAATTGCTATAAAAAAAAACGCTATACAAAATTGCTTTCAACTTCTTAGGTACACTAAAACTGAAGGCATATACAGTGATTTGTATAGATTCAACTATTTATACAGTAATTTGCATATACCACGGTTTAACAAAAAAGAAAAGCCAAGTGAGTTTTGTCTTTATCTCTTCTTCACACCCTTTAGTCCTCCATGGCAACATACGAAAAACAAACAAACATTAACAATATTAGTTTAAAATAAAGAGAGAAAACATACTTAAATGAAAAGTAAATTAAAATAATCTTGTTGTTATGATATGAGTTATCTTTTCAACTGAGGGCATTGTGCTGGTCACGACCCTCTTTCTTGCAAACCAAAGGAAGAGAAAGAAAACCAAAGAAAGATCAGAAAATGTACCATAAAGTTAAGAGGAGATCCCTTGAAGGTTTTGATGAGTATAACTAAACACTTGGCAATCTGTACATAGAAAATAAAGCAAAAGACAAAAATACAATGTTAATTCCACTTAGACCTAATAAGTGTGAAAATAAGTTTAACAAAATAATTAAAAAAATAAGAAAGCATATACTTGATTGAGCAGTAGATACTTCTGCTTATAATTCACAGCTCTTACCCAAAATATAATCTCCAAGGTCAAATTCTTCATTTCTTTCACTATGCCTATCACGTGGCCTTCTTCAAGATTTTGATAGCTGATGGAGAGGAAAAATGATCTATGTAAGAAGCTAGTAGTGTAGAAAATAGAAGAAGAGACTTGTTTAATGAAAGAACTGAACCTGAATGCAATCCACCAAAGACTTCACCATTTCACAACACAGCTCTTTGTCAACCTCCTATAAAGAGATTAATTAAGTATACAAGTTTTCTGCTATTTCAGTAAACTGGTGCAGTGAATAAAAGAGAATGACAGGACAAGCCTTAAGTAACCTCATGCATAGCTTCAATTAGAGAATCAGGTATCATCTTGGCACAACACTGTTTAACTGCCTCACATGGTTTTCCCTTCACTGCCAATTTGGCTGAGCATATGAGCTTTGATATTGCTAAATGAAATGTTGGATAGAAAAATATCAGTCTACAAAGCACACAATTCAGAGAAATAAAAGATGAACAGGTAATGCAAAAAGAATAAACCTGAAATAGCAGCTTTCCTGACTTTCTTGTGGAATTTAACTTTCAGCAAAGGTAATAAGAAAAGAGCAACCTGCATTTAAATCAAAACTACTATGAGTAGTGTAGTATGCAGGAGATCAGACTAACTGTGCTAATTTGAATAAAAACAAAAAAACTGTGCTAATTTGTATTAAAAACAAAAGAAAAATAAATAAGGAGAAAAACCTGGGTTATCCATGGATGGAAATCCTCCTTGAGCTCATCAGCATAGCAGCATAGCATGTTGCATGCTAAGGCCTTTTCATCCAATACTTTTTCACCAGCATCTTTGCCTGTTTTAACCCTGCATCCATTTAATTGTGCAATCGTATCATAACTCATACCAATGATTGTGTATTTAATGTAAATATGAGTTATTGTTTTGAACATACTCAGTATTATCCATGTTAGTTGAAGAAACGATTGGTTCTGAATCTGACTGAGCAGACTGAAGCAAAGCAGTAGAGCGATTAAATGCGTTTACGGCTTGTAGGACTAGAGTGGGGAATATTCTGCCACGGTATTGGGCCTCCAAATCAGGTTTCAGATCTACTAAAAGCACATGCATCGTGATTAGTGCAGCCCACTTGACCCTCGGGTGGTTGTCATTTAACAATTTCACCATCATATTCATAAATTGCTCCAGGTTCTTTTTCATCACCTGAATTCAAAAAATTAATTTCCAACAGAATATTGTTAAACTTTTGTACTTAGTAATTAGGATAAGTTATGCAATTTCAAATGCAATCATCAATGGAAACCCAAATCTCAAACCAAGTGAAAAAAAGGTTTACTTTATAGCTGTGTCAAAAAAGGGACACTAATATATATGCCCATTAGTAAATTTCACCAATGATAATAAAAGAAAAGGCACAATAGCAATTAGTCACCCACCTAATCAGACCTAACACCATATCCAAATCATAAAACTACTAGCATTTTACTAACCTCAGCACATCCATTAGCTATCTCCTTAAGGAAAAACAAAGCTGCATGCTGTTCCTTCCAATCAGAACTTTCCAGGAATGCCGGCAACAACTTGATGAGCACTGGTACAAGAAAGTCTCCACCCAGAGCAGCTGAAAGAGCATTGGAGAATATTTTGGCACAATATAAGTTATTCAGCTCACCTGTATCCTTATCCTCATCATCCTCCATGTCTGACAACATTTGCAATAGTATTGCAACAAACCGTTCCAGAACAGGTACTAAATGCTGTTCTACCATAACTGCTAGCCACAATTACCCCGCCAGAAAAAATAAAACAAATATGTGAGAGAAGAGAAAGAAATATTGGGAAGAACTCCATACCAGATGGTGAAGAGCAGTAAATCTTTATTTTTACCATACGTAAGCTGCTAAAAACAAGAATAAGGAACAGAAATAACACCAACATAGAGGATGCTATCTTGCCAATTTGCATGGCTTCAGAGGTGATTGGTACAAGAGAAGTGCAAGTATATACAGTGTATGGAGATTAGACATCTATTCATGATAGTACAGTTAATTCAATAAAAGAAAAAAAAAAAAAAAAACTAAATTCATCACAAGAAACCACAGAAACGTAACTAATTGGACAAAATTGTATTAAATTTCTTTAGGAAACTTGTTTAGCTAGTTAGAGAAGACAAAAGAGTATATTAATGATCAACACATGATTACAAATTACAAAATATAAGCATACAATAGTTATATACATCATTATGTTGTAAGATAAATCAGTCTATGGTAGGCAACTCCTACTGAATACAACAACTAAATATGATAAACATCAAATTAGCAGTACCCGGTTCCTTCTCTCGGATCTTGGCAAGTCTAACCACGAGATTCACAGCCCTCCATCTCAATTCTTCATCTATCCCTTCAGACTCTGCGATAAGCAACATGGCCTTCACGACCTCAGGCAAGCAGGGGGGAATGTATTTGGGTTTAACAGCGATTAAATTGGTCAACCTTATCACAGCTTCTTTGACAAACTCTTGTTGGTTACAATCAAATGCTTCTTGTAAAACAGAAATCATGTGTGGTAATAGGTCTTGGAACATTTGACAATCCTCAGAAGGAGGTACAAGATGATTCAAGGTAATAGCCGCAAGTAAAGCTGCGTTTCTCTCCTCCTGCACATAAGGACCGTTCAATTTTCTTTCTAAAGAGCAACCAATATATGACCGTAGCATCGAAAGGTGTGGATGAAGCCTCTGCGGTTCTATGGCTATGAGCTGCGCAAGATTGGAAAAGATAAAGAGCGCTGATCCTCGCACCCTGGACGAAGTGGAATTCATCGCCGCATATAAGAACTGGATAAGCTCTGGCCAAGGATTGTCAGGTAACAAATATGAACCGACTGCAATCAGGGCACCTCGCAATTGTTCAAGAATAGATCTTATTCCTTCCTGGGTAACAAAATTGATATTGATGAGGTATTCTTGCAGTTGGGATTTGAGTGCGGAGTCGAAGCGGGGCCAGAGTTCGGTGATGTGGCGGTGGAGGAGATAGCGGAGGGCGTAAGCACCATTCGAGCGGAAGTAGGTGTTAGCCGAAGAGCAGAGGTAAAGGATCTTATATAAAATTATATTTGGGGCTTTTTTGCACAGGAAATTAAAACGGGCCTCGGCTTCGCTTTCGGATAATGCGGATAATGGGATTGGGGGCGGGAATACCTCGACGAATATTTTCGTACGATCAATGGTCATTTTCGTACAATGAACGGGGACAAGTGAGCTATTCGCTTCGGATGAGGTGAGCTCTCTACCTCTATTTTCCTTGTCTATAAGTACCGGTTCAATTCTCTCAGGAGCGTCCGAATCCTTGAGGTAAGCGAATATTTTGAGTTTAGATCGGACCGTCCGATAGTTCAAGGTAGAATCCTTTAATATCGTGTCTATGTTGATCAGACGATCCGGATCTAAACTCAATTCTTCTTTTAGCACAATGTTATCAGCCAAAATATTTAAGAAAAAATCTAATTGTCTACAGATCTTTATTTACTATTTATTCACAGATTTAACTTACATGAATACCGTAAAATTACTTTTACATGTTATATAATGAAATAGAGCTCCTCCCTAAAGCATGCACATGAAATGTCTTGTTGTGTCTAAAATCTATAGAAAATGATGAATAATCAATTACTTGTAAGAAAATAAAAAACATACAGCTTCAATTTTGGAAATGAAAATGAGACCTATTGAATGAAGGAACAAACTGATATGCTCACAAAGTTTAACAGACATTCTGAGATATTTAAGCAAAACTAGAACAATAAACTGATATGCTCACAAACTCAAATGAAGAAACATATCATAGCTGACTTGATTTGCAAAAGACTAAAACAAAAATCTAGGATGCAAATGAGTAATATATTGACTATATTGCATATGTTGACCTGGTTATTTATGTACCATACACCTAACAACATACCATCTGGTGTGCATTATTTTTACCAGTCAATGCTTCTGTTTAAAACAAGAATATGAATTTGCTGTTTTTCCGAATCTAACCATTCAAAATTTTATATTTACGTATCTCTATAAAGAAATATTTTTATGCACAAATTTAAACAGTTAGATTCAGAAAAGCACCCTGTTGCTTTTCTTATAGAAAAGATAAAAAAAGCAGCAGAGTTCATTCCTTAAAACAAACAATTGAACTGTTGGCCCATGCTCAAAAGTAATGACTAATTGTAAGATGAGTTTTGTCTTCTTGCAATTTAACAATTTATACAGTAATTTGCACATACCACGGTTTAACAAAAAAAAAAAAAAAAAGTCAAGTGAGTTTTGTCTTCAGCTCTTCTTCACACCCTTTAGTCCTCCATGGCAACATACAAAAAAAAACAAACATCAACAATATTAGTTTAAAACAAAGAGAGAAAACTTACTTAAATGAAAAGTAAATTAACATAATCTTCTTGTTATGAGAGGAGTCAGCTTTTTCAACTGAGGGCAATTGTGCCTGTCACGACCCTCTTCTTGCAAACCAAAGAAAAAGAAAGAAAACGAAAGAAAGATCAGAAAATGTACCATAAAGTTAAGAGGAGATCCCTTGAAAGTTTTGATGAGTATAACTAAATACTTAGCAATCTGTACACAGTAAATAAAGCAAAAGAAAAAATTACAATGTTATTCCACTTAGACCTAATAAGTGTGAAAAATAAGTTTAACAAAATAATTAAAAAATAAGAAAGTATATACTTGATTGAGCAGTAGATACTTCTGCTTATAATTCACAGCTCTTACCCAAAATATACTCTCCATGGTCAAATTCTTCATTTCTTTCACTATGCCTATCACGTGGCCTTCTTCAAGATTTTGATAGCTGATGGAGAGGAAAAATGATATATGTAAGAAACTTAATAGTGTAGAAAACTAGAAGAACAGACTTGTCTAATAAAAGAACTGAACCTGAATGCAAACCATCAAAGACTTCGCCATTTCACAAAACAGTTCTTTGTCATCTTCCTATAAAGAGATTAATTAAGTATACAAGTGTTCTGTCATTTTGGTAAAACTGGTGCAATGAATAAAAAAGAATGATAAGAAAAGCCTTGAGTAACCTCATGCATAGCTTCAATTAGAGAATTAGGTATCATCTTGTCACAGCACTGTTTAACTGCCTCACATGGTTTTCTCTTTGCCGCCAATTTGGCTGAGCATAGGAGCTTTGACATTGCTAAATGAAATGTTGAATAGAAAAATATCAGTCTACAAAGCACGCAATTCAGAGAAATACAAAGCTGAACAGGTAATGCAAAAAGAATAAACCTGAAATAGCAGCTTTCCTGACTTTCTTGTGGAATTTAACTTTCAGCAAAGGTAATAAGAAAAGAGCAACCTGCATTTAAATAAAAACTATTATGAGTAGTGTGTAGTATGCTAGAGATCAGACTAACTGTGCTAATTTGTTTTAAAAACAAAAGTGAAAGAAATAAGGAGAAAAACCTGGGTTATCCATGGATGGAAATCCTCCTTGAGCTCATCAGCATAGCAGCATAGCATGTTGCATGCTAAGGCTTTTTCATCCAATACTTTTTCACCAGCATCTTTGCCTGTTTTAACCCTGCATCCATTTAATTGTGTAATCATATCATAACTTATACTGTTGATTGTGTATTTAATGTAAATTTGAGTTATTGTTTTGTACATAGTATTATCCATGTTAGTTGAAGAAACGATTAGTTCTGAATCTGACTGAGCAGACTGAAGCAAAGGAGGAGAGCGATTAAATGTGTTTATGGCTTGTAGGATTAGAATGGGGAATATTCTGCCATGGTATTGGGCCTCCAAATCGGGTTTCAGATCTACTAAAATCACATGCATCGCGATTAGCGCAGCCCACTTGACCCTCGGGTGATTGTCATATAACAATTGCACCACCATGTTCTTAAATTGCTCCAGGTTCTCTTTCATCGCCTGAATTCAAAAATTAATTTCCAACAGAATATTGCTAAACTTTTGAACTTACTAATTAGGATAAGTTTTACAATTTAAAATTCAATCATCAACGAAAACTCAAATCTCAAACCAAGTGCAAAAAAAGGTTTACTTTATAGCTGTGTCAAAAAAGACACTAATATATATGCCCATTAGTAAATTTCATCTATGATATTAAAAGGAAAGGCACAATAGTAATTAGTCACCCACCTAATCAGACCTAACACCATATCCAAATCATAAAACTACTAATATTTTACTAACCTCAGCACATCCATTAGCTATCACCTTAAGGAAAAACAAAGCTGCATGCCGTTCCTTCCAATCAGAACTTTCCAGGAATGCCGGCAACAACTTGATGAGCACTGGTACAAGAAAGTCTCCGCCCAGAGAAGCTGAAAGAGCGTTGGAGAATATTTTGGCACAATAGAAGTTATTCTGCTCACCTGTATCCTTATCCTCATCGTCCTCCATGTCTGACAACATTTGCAGTAGTATTGCAACAAACCGTTCCAGAACAGGTACTAAATGCTGTTCTACCAAAACTGTTTGCCACAATTACCCCACCAGGAAAATAAAACAAACATGTGAGAAGGGAAAGAAATATTGGGAAGAAGTCCTTACCAAGATGGTGAAGAACAGTAAATCTTTATTTTTACCATATATAGGCTGCTAAAAACAAGAATAAGGAACAGAAATAACACCAACATAGAGGATGCTATCTTTCCAATTTGCATGGCTTCAGAGGCAATTGGTACAAGAGAAGTGCAAGTATATACAGTGTATGGAGATTAGATAATACAGTTAATTCAATAAAAGAAAAAGAAAAAAACTAAATTCATCACAAGAAACCACAGAAACGTAACTAATTGGACAAAAATGTATTAAATTCCTTTAGGACACTCGTTTAGCTAGTTAGAGAAGACAAAAGAGTATATTAATGATCAACAAATGATTACAAATTACAAAATATAAGCATACAATAGTTATATACATCATTATGTTGTAAGATAAATCAGTCTGTGGTAGGCAACTCCTACTGAATACAACAACTAAATATGATAAACATCAAATTAGCAGTACCCAGTTCCTTCTCTTGGATCTTGGCAAGTCTAACCACAAGATTCACAACCCTGCATCTCAATTCTTTATCTACCCCTTCAGACTCTGCGATAAACAACATGGCCTTCACGACCTCAGGCAAGCAGGGGGGAATGTATTTGGGTTTAACAACGATTAAATTGGTCAACCTTATCACGGCCTCTTTGACAAACTCTTGTTGGCTACAATCAAATGCATCTTGTAAAACAGAAATCATGTGTGGCAACAGGTCTTGGAACATTTGACAATCCTCAGGAGGTACAAGATGATTCAAGGTAATAGCCGCAAGTAAAGCTGCGTTTCTCTCCTCCTGCACATAAGGACCGTACAATTTTCTTTCTAAAGAGCAGCCAATAATTGAGCGTATCATCGGAAGGTGTGGATGAAGCAACTGCGGTTCTATGTCTAAGAGCTGGGCAAGATTGGAAAAGATAAAGAGCGCTGATCCTCGCACCTGGGTCGAAGTGGAACTCATCGCCGGAAATAATGTACTGATAAGCTCTGGCCAAGAATTGTCAGGTAACAAATATGAACCGAGTGCAATCAGGGCACCTCGCAATTGTTCAAGAATAGATCTGTTTCCTTCCTGGGTAACAAAATTGATATTGATGAGGAATTCTTGCATTTGGTCTGTGAGTCTGGGGTCGAAGCGGGGCCAGAGTTCGGTGATGTGGTGGTGGAGAAGATAGCGGAGGGCGTAAGCACCATGGAAGCGGAGGTTGGAGTTAGCCGAAGAGCAAATGAGTTTAAGGATCTTTAATAAAACTATATTTGGGGTTTTTTTGCACAGGAAATTAAAACGGGCCTCGGCTTCGCTTTCGGATAATGTGGATAATGGGATCGGGTCCGGGAATACCTCAACGACAATATCCGTACAATCGATGGACATTTTCGTACAATGAATGGGGACAAGTGAGCTCTTTGCAACGGATGAAGTGAGTCAAGTGACTAATGAGTTTGTAAGTACCGGTTCAATTCTCTCAGGATAGTCCGAAACCGCTGAGGTAATCGAATATTTTGAGTTTAGATTGGACCGTCCGATAGTTCAATGTAGAATCCTTTAATATCGTGTCTATGTAGATCAGACGATCCGGATCTTAACTCAAATTTTCTGTTAGCCCAGGTGATGTAAAATTATCAATTCATGTCGAAGTTTTTATTCATATCCACGAGAATTTTCTTGAGAAATTATAAGAGCGAAGCTAGAGTGTGATGTGTTCATGAAGATAATTTGGTGAGCACTAAGCACTACTTCAAAAATGTATTAAATTAATTTCAAATGATAAATTTAAAACATTGAAATTCATCTATTACATGAATGATGCACGTGCATAATTTTTTTTGGAAGTTTCGAATTTATTGTATATAATCAAGCGGTAAAAAAAATTGAATCTTTTATAAATTATATATTCATTTTTCATTATATTTTTAACTAAGAATAAATAGAAACTTTCAAAAAAATGTACTACATTGGAAACTTAAAAAAAAATTATGTACATGCATCACTCATGTAATAGATGAATTCAAATGGTTCGGATTTATTGTTTGAAATTAATTTAATATATATTTTTAAATTGTTTTTACTGTTGGATTTTTTAACGATAGATTTCATAGACTACTGTTTGGAGAGACAACTGCTGACTTTTCCCACAATAATATATGAAATCTATCGGTGATAAAGCCAACGATAGAGGCTGTTTTTACACGTGTGTGTGTAAAGCAGTGTTTTAAATAACGCGCTATAGCACCACTATAGCGTTTTTGGACCCTAAACGCTAAGCTATACAATTAAAACACGCTATTTGAGCTACAGATGCTATAGCGGTAATAGCGGTTTGCTATAGCGCATAGCGTGTAGCGCAAATAGCACCCGCTATGCAACATGTTGTTTTTTTTTTTTCAATTTATATGGGCTTTAAATAAAGGCTCAGATTGGATTTTAACCGTGATTTTTTTTTATAATTGATGTACTAAGCTTTATATTAAATTATTAATTATTATTTTGATAAAAAAATTATTAATTATTAAATGAGATCAAATAAGGAAACTATAGCGCGCTATGCAACATGAGCTGTTTTTTTTTTAATTTATATGGGTTTTAAATAAAGGCTCAGATTAAATATATTAAGATATTTTTTGAAGTAACAAAATGATACTTACTATATGGTAGTTTGAATATTTTAAATAGATTAAGATAATTAATTATGACATGATATCTAGGTTATTTTGAAATTTAAATAGAAAAAAAATAGATTATGTCATGATGTTGAATATATTTTGAATAGAAAAAGATCGATAGTTTATGATATTAGTAATATTATGGATATTTTGAGTCGCAATTTGAACTTTGTATTGATTCAATATGAATATTATAATTTTTTAATCAATTTGATGTTATTTATTATTCTATGAGACTTAGATAATGTTGATATTTAGTACAAATATATGATATAATTTTTATAAAAATAAAAAAACGCTATGTGGCATAGCTTTCGCTATAGCGACGCTATTCGCTCTAACTTTTTTTTTCAGCTTTCCGCTATGACGCGATAAACACTATTTAGAATCTTGATGTAAAGGTAACTTTGTAATGTCCCTTTTTTTTTCTGAGGACATGAATAAAATTTTCGGCAATTCATACAGCTTTCCAACAGATAAGTTCTATTTTAATCCGGCGATGTTTCTTAAAGTATACATTTTAATAGTAAATATTTAGAAAATATTATAAGCAATGAAATCCCAATTCTTCTTTTTGCATATCTCTAAGTGTTTTTTTTTTTTTTTGTTTCTGTTTTCAACTAAAATGGGTTATAATTGCTCTTTTAATAAATAAATAGACATAAATGATCCAAGTTTGCACTAGAAACGAATTCATATAGTGTCTTTTTTATGTAAAAATTTATGCAGCATACAAATTATATGGGGATTTTAATATAAAAATGTGAGATATGATTTCGGTACGAAAACAATAAGCTGTTCCAATAAAAAAAAATAAAAAATTGATTTATAGGTAGGCATGTTCTCTACCCACGACTCTGTTCGGTTCGCATTTTACGAAGAAATAGAATAATTAAAGAGGTTCTATTATAAAAAAAAAGATCAGGATATTTTTTGACAGTAATAACAGCATGCAGTTATCGGACGGATAGTTACAATCAAGTGATTAATTAAAAATAATTGAAAATAATTAATCATAATTAGAAATAATCAGCTAATTAATGAGTCAAGTGATTAATTAAAAATAATTGAAAATAATTAATCATAATTAGAAATAATCAGCTAATTAGTGAGGAAAACTTGTGACTGTTTGATTGCCACCAACTACTAAAAAACCGATTAATCGGCCAAAACGGACTTTTTTTACAACACTGATAGAAATTTGGACGACATGGCAAGAAAACACAAATCGTCTAAATAATAATAATAATAAAAAAAACGTATTAAGAATTTTGATTCGACTAATCTCAGGGGGCAGTTCTTGATTCCACCAATCTTTGAATACTAACGTCTTTGAATGGGCATCTCTAAAAAAAACTACTCTTAAAAAATTCCCTTATTATAATCACAACAGCTGATAAATATCAAACCAAAACACTGTCAAAGCATGTCGCACTATTTCCTACAAAAAATCACTAAACACTGCTACTTCCTCATCACCTTATTCACAGCATAGAACAAATAAAAATGAAATAACAATATAATCAACAAAGAGAACTCTTCTAACTACAGAAGGTATTTTTTTTTTTTAAAAAAGCTAATAGCTAAGGAGCCAAAGGCAAGCAGCACCATCTCTCAAAAACCTGACAAAGATACTCAAATGGATTTGGAGGGTCCAAATCTGGAGTTTCAGGTGGTGCAATCGGTATTTCAGCAGGTAAATGCCGGTGAAATGCATTTACTGCATTTGCAACTCCTTCCTCATTCTCTATTTCTCTTGCTAGCTCCATTGCACGCAACTTCACCTACAGATGAGCAAAATGAAGGGATGAATTGGTGCTAATATAAGAGAGAAATCCACTCACCTTTTTCAAAGGACTCTCAATAATTATCCATATTTGCAAGTAGAAAAAAAATTAATCACATTGAAAAACAACTTGTATATATATAAAAAAAAAACCATGCGTAAAATGTCGAAAGATCCATTCACCCTATATTCAGTAGCAGCTTTTCTGGGAACGAATGATTTGTTCTGGTTCCTTGTGTTCACATCTCAATAAGCTTCAACTTAAATTGTAGTCCTAATAATTTGCTACATAGAACACAATTGCAACTTTACCACTGATTTTATGTTAGCGAGGGAGCTAATTAAAACGTTAAATATAGTTTTTAAATATAAATCATTGTGCGCATAAGAATTGCTTTGTTCGAGTATAAATACACAATAAAAATGGCTACCATATACATCAAGTTTAAACCGTGTAATCCAACTCGTAGTTGTGATTCAAGCTATATCCTCATGTTGTGAAATTCAAGCTACATCCACATGTTGTGAAATTCAATTTTATTAGTTTTGGAATGTCAGCAAACAAAAAATAATAATTACCTCTGGTTCAAGCATAAATTTGAAAGCACTGCAGAGGCGTTCTACAGTGAGTTCAGATATAGGGATTGGAGCTGGCCCCACCCCTTTTGCATGGATCCTGTCTCCCCAGAAAAACTGATCTCCAAAGAACGGAATTATCGTAGTTGGGCACTGCATAAGTATTGCTTAATTAATGTGTGATTATATATAATAAACTATATATTGCCTCATAATATGAACACCTTAACAGATTAAAGCGTATCATACAATATTCTACCCTTGCAATACCTACTACAACAAGAAGCCTTTTGAGTTTTGCAATCAAATAAAGGAGAAACAAAGTAAAGATTTAGTTAGAGAATTACCCCAGCTCTCAAGCCAGTAGCCGTAGTACCAGCACCGCCATGATGGACCTAAGCATAGTAACACAAATTTTTCATAAACTTAGTGAATAAAATAAAATAAAATTACTTTATTGATTTATGGTAATTTTCTTTACATACCACAGCAGTACAGCGAGGAAACAACCAGTCATGAGGGCAGTCATCTAGAAGATAAACATCTACAGGTACCTCTGATACTGCAAAAAAAAGTAAAAAGAAATAAAATTTATACAGGAGAATTTCATGGTTATTCCAGCAAAGTATCAAAATATTGTGTCATTGAAACGTAGCAAGTTATTTTGAGGTTTTCCAAGGGGAAAAGTTATTTCCGATTTTTAATTGTGTAGTATCTTGCTATAAAGCCTAATAAAAAAATAGTCATTAAAATAAACTTACAACTTCCAAGAGATCCCCAACCTCGGCCAATGATACCTCTTTGACCATTTTCTTTCAGAGCTTCCAATATGATGGCCGTTATTTTCTTCTCATCATCAAGAGGCTTACAACCAAAAGCAGGAATGAGAAAGAAAAATTCATACTAGAAAGTGTTATAAAATAAATGCATGATCATTATCTGATGTAGTGCTTACAATAGAGCCAAAACCGATGTATATAGGTTGAGATCCTTGTTCGATCCATTCTACAAGCTCTCGTGGTGGTTGGTATTTCGGACCAAGGTTTAGAAAACAGTAGCCTACTACATCCACTAGGGGACCCCAATCTGCAATTTGAAAATGATTTCGCCTCAGCTTAAATTTTGAATTCAGAATTACATATGACTACAACTAGCTTAGGCTTTTGTAGATGAGTGAGGCTATGGTAATATGCATAGTGTACATTGATCCGTAGTATGGATGCATATTTTCATTTTCAAGTCCAACCAGTCAATTCGTACCGCTCAACATGATCTTCATATGAAAACATGCTTGCATGCCAAATTTTTTACTATTTTTTTAGATAGGTACAAAATCACTTGATCTAAAGATTCTGGAGTATCCGAAAGTAGTGATTTGCTAAATGAAGATATGGATCCGTAGTGCAAACCAAAGTGCGCTATGCATAGTACTGTAGCCTCACTCTCTGTAGATTGCACAGATAAAATTTGCAAGTAATTGAGAATTTCAAAAACAAAACAAAAAAGATAATCGTGAAATAAAAAAATACCAGCAGGCTTTGGTACGAGCTGTGGGCTCCACATGTAGGCAGTTGGTAAATGAGAAATGGATCCATGGTATGTGCTGAAGTATGCTATTGGGGGCAACTTCAACTTCTTTTTTCTAAATTCATTTATGTACCCTCTGATCCCCCACCATACAACCAAGTCGACTATTAAATATGACAGCTGAAATGGTAACATAACAGAAATTAGAATATTTTATGTATGTCTTGTTTCTCCTGTGTTCTATTGTACTGACATCTAGCAAGTAACATAAATGTTCAAAGGACCCAACTATTACATAAACTGATTAAAATTTTACCCCTTGTGTCCAGAAAGTCCTTTTTTTATTTCCTATATCAAATCAAAACAAATTTGAACCAATTTAATTTAAATGTCAAGTTAAGCTTCAGCCTTTTCAATTAAGGTGACATTTGTGCTTATCTTAAACAGTTAAAGTTTATTTGGTGCATAGCATTTGGAGATGTCCAAAAGAACATTGGCAATTTAATAGGAAATATTGCAAAACTTTTGGGCACTATACAAAAGGCTTACTATCAATATGCATGCACAGGTCAGCCAGTATGAATGTCTGTGTTAGATAGAGATAGAGAGATGGAAATCATACCCGATAAGCAGCACTCTGAGGTACACGAGCAAAGGGGTGAGGGAATTCATTAGTTGGCCTGCCTATAAGAACCAGTTAAGAACGTATCATTATGAAAAAAATTACAAGTACATTTATATTTGGTTGGGATCCATTAACAATGGATTAACTTTTGCAATCTTGAATTCATTAGTTGGCCTGACTATAAGTACCAGTTAAGAACATATCATTATGGAAACAATTTTAAGTCCATAAAATTTTGGGTTGGGATCCATATAACAATCTTGACAATAGTGACAACTAACTTGCAATTTTAAAATAGACTTTTGAATGCAATCTATGTTATATTTGTATCATGCAAACAAAAAATGGTGGAATCTGATGCAAGTTTTACCATTCATCAAGCAATTTTAGAATTTTAACAGTCTATACGATGGTCTTTGACAGAATATCAAATAACATTCAAATTGCACGAAATTTTATACACAACCAATCTATAAGACCAATACCATGTCTATAAACTTTTTTCTAACTTTAGGAAAAAAAATTAGCTTGATTTGTTAAATTTTTGTCAAGATCAATCAATCCCAACCCTTTAAAGACAGGTGGACATCCATTGATATTTCATATTTGATAGTGCCTTATATCCACAATTATGACAGCACATTCTCAAATCAAGAAAAAAAATTATAAATATCTTGTTTACGTTATATACTGGCTGTGTAACAATTTTCATACAATTTGAAAATCATTTAATAGATGTACATTATGGACCGTTGCAAATTTGAAGTCATTTGATGAACGACGAAGCTTGCATCAAAATCCATCATTATTCACGTGTATGATGTGTAGATTACATAAAAAAAAGTCCAATTTCCAAATTACAAGCTATTTTTACTGTTGTCAAAATTGCCGAGTTATTTTGTTTTCAATGAATTCCCACCCTTTAGATATATACTAATTACTCATGGGAAAATCATTTTTCAAGATTTGGTTGCAAATTTATGTCTAGGTTTACGTTTACCATAAGATGTAACAAAAAATACCTTTTCTTCGGTTAGGAGATAAGCTAATATAAGATATACAAGTGATTTGAAAGGTCTTTTTTGCAGGAATTTCACAATGGAATGAAAATAAAGACTCACGTCCATGGCATAGTGAAGAATATATGAAGAGGAATCCCCAGAGCCTCAGCTACATGTGCATGCCCTGTCAGCATTTAAAAAAATAATTATAATCATGACAAAAAAGACTCCACAAATAATATGTATCAGGAGTGAGGCTATGGTACTATGCATAGCGCTCATTGGCTCGTACTATGGATCAATATCTTTGTATTTAAAGTTCATATAGTCGATCTGAACCATTCAACATGATCTCCATATGAAATTGTACTTGCTGGCTAAATTTTCTATGTTTCAGATTTTTTTTACTTGATTCAGATAGGTAAAAAATCACTACTTTTGAATGGTCTGGAATTTTTAGATCAAATGATTTTCTACCTCTCTAAAAAAATTGCTAAAAATGTAAAATTTGATCTCCAAGTACATTTTCATATGGAGATCATGTGGAATGATTCAGATCAACTATTTAGACTTTAAAAACGGAGATATTGATTCATAGTACTGACTAATTTGCGCTATGCATAGTACCATAGTACCAATCCACGCTATGCGTAGGTACCTAAAACCTTGCTGACTCACCATAAGCAGGAGGGTTGGCAATAATAGCTTGGGCATGGAAAGGAGCACCAGTGTCTAAATCAGGCTCTGTACAGGCTGGAAGAAGAGAGTATATAATTTCTTTGAGCTGCTTCCTTTGTGTTGAAATCTCTGTTGGCCCGGATAAGAGAAAACCTTTTGTCCTAGCCATATCTGTCAATTTCAAAATGATTATGAGATCTAACTTAATACAAAAGGTTGTCAAAAAGGATTTTTATCTCAGAGGAGATAAAAGGGAAGACACATACATGCAGCCATTATTTTGGGGTCGCCACCCAAGGGATAGAAGTCAACACCGGCCGACTTCACAAACTTACGAAAATTTACATGTGTAGCCAACCTCACATTATGGCCAAACTCCTGTAAAATTACAATTTATTTTAATCATACAAACAGAGTACCTGGGTAAAACAAGCTCAAAATTGAAACACAATGCAAATATATCTAGTTTTCAAGCATCTCAGATACTGTCGTAATGATATTGTTTTCAAACTTCCTTCAGGTCATTGCAATTAGATTCTTAATGCAAAGTATTGCAATTTGGATGCTCATACTTTATTAACATTTGGGTATGTTAGATCAGAACTTCAAAAAAGGCAAATATGATAATGTAAAGGTACCTGAAGCCTCTTGGCAAATGCAATAAAAGGTTGAACATCTCCTCTGGTGCCAACAACAAACATAGCTACATTTAACCTTGGCACTGACTTGTTACAATCTGAGGCCGTTTCTTTGACATTAAAAGAGAAGGAGCTGGATCCAACAGCATCAAGCTCTAAAAGCTCAGATGCGACATTAAAACCACTTGTTACATCCACCTCCACTGTACCGTCTTGTTGTATTCTTACCAGATTTTCAATTATCTTTTTCTGAAAAAAAAAGGGAAACAATCGTAACAAGTGTTTTAAAAAGTATTTTATATACATGTTGAATTGTTTAGAGACTCTGTTAAGTCGTTAGATCTAGTGCATTGAATCTGTCAGTAGTGGTTTGTTGATAAAATAAAAAAATTAGAATAAATGGGCAATCTACAGTGCTTTGGCTGATAATTCTGAATATTAAATAAAAAAAAAATCCAACTTCCACATACTAGAAGATGAAATTTAAAAATAGAACTATTAAAACAAAAATATGTACCTTCTCCTTGTCTGGTAATTTGTCAAGTGTCAAATCAACCTTCATAGCTTCCCTCCTTTCGCTACCAGTAAGCTCATAACTTTTGGAAGGTTGGCTCAAGTTACTAGGTCGTGCTGGAGCAGTATTACAATGCCCCAAAACTACCCCATATCAATAAACAAGTGAGTGAACTAATAAATAAATAAATAATAAAAAAAGAACAAACTAATTAAAAAGTATGCATACTTATCCCATTTGTCAAATCATTTAATTGACGCATGCAATTTCAACTAAAGCTATAGACTGATTCAAATATACCACTTGTCCCTTTTACTAGTGCAGAACATGTACCAGTCCGATTATCCAGGAACTTCCAGCATTGCACTTCCAACTCACACAAAATTGCAGTTTTGTAATATAACTACTCACAATAGTCAAAATGACCGATGTTTTTGATAAAAGTCAAAATGACCGATGTTACGAGTAGATATCTCAATCAGTGTATAAAATATTTTATGGAAACTCAAATTTATTTATCCTAACAGATTCTAGGACTAATTACTGGATATATTTACGAACCTGGTTTTGGAGAAGAAGAAAATTCAGAATCGCTCTCAGCCGATCCAGAGAATCTTTTATCAAGCGATCTAACAACAAAATCCGCAATTCCAATCAACTCTGGAGAAGAACCTACCACACCTCGCCTCTCCCCCAATTCCTCCTTCCCTTCGCTTTCTTCAATCCCCTCACACTCGTTCAAAACCTCGATTTCGTCATTTCTCGCCATCTCAGTCAACACAGGTCCGCATCAAATCGCACAATCGAATTCGCAAACCCCAGAATTGTCTGATGAGGATCGCTATTGATTAAAAGGCGTCAGATTATACACAGAATTAGTAACGGAATCAGAAGGGAATGGCGTTTTAATTGCATACCTACCATTCAATGCGAATCATGTTCTCCAGTCTCCATCGACCATTCAACTATGCATTTATAAAAGAAGAAAAAAAATATCCAGCTGTGGTTTGTACGTGGATATGGTGACTTCAATAGAAAATAATATAGGAGAGAATTGCAGAGAGATCCCAGTTCAATTTTTCAACAACTTTAGTTGGACGTTGTTTTCCTCTTAAATTGTATGGCCACGTGGAGGGAGGGGGAGGGGGAGCTGGCGGCGAAATTTGGGGTGGGCTTCTAACAAGTGACCGCCAAATAATTATTCTAGGTATAGGTTTGGCTTAACGCTCTCCCCATTTCAGATTTAGTACTGGAGACTCAACTGGAGAGTGGAACGAGTCCGTATTCCCTCAAGTACCTGAGGTGCAATATAAATAAATGGACGTCTCAGATTAATTTCATCCAGGCCAAACACAATCCTATGCCTATAAAACTTTGTGGGGACGCTCTGGGATTTGAGCAAACTTAAATGAACAGTCCATATTTCTTTACTGCACCTCATGTACCTGAGAGATCCGAATTCGAGTGGAACTGGTGCAGGATTTTCTGAATTGAATTTTAGGTGCCATACACAATCTAAATTCGCATCCTCTGAGATATCTCAAACTTTGAGTGTTTATTGGAAAATCAAAACCGTTAAAATACGTTCTACATGAATCTGAAATCACAAATAATACAGGCCCCTGCGCCATCCCCGAATAGGCACTGTACACGTCGGTCACGCAAAAATTGAGACATCTCAAAGGTGACGCTCTCCAGACAGTTTCGAATTCACATCCTCTCCAATACCTAATAAGGGAATCTCTTACAATTACTAGATCTGAACCGTTCCTTTAAACTTGACATGAATCTCAAAGCCCAAAAATACTGCCCCCTATTGCGGCCCTAATATCAAACCGGTTGAAATTTAATCTCAAATTGTAAGTGAGGGTGATCCTCTGCAATACCGGAGAGGATACAAATTTGACAGTTTCGGTGCCCTCTCTAGTTCTCTCCTTTGATTGGTGAGAACCGAATATACTATAATTAGCACAGTAAAAAACAAATAATTTGAATTCAGTTCGATGAGATAAAAAATTCGTAATTCATATATAATTCAAAATTAATTCGGTACAACAAGAAAGCAAAAAAAAACCTCAAAATAAATTTAAAATTTTTGTAAAAAAAATTACATTTTTCCCGAATAATTCGTGATTTATATTTTATTTGTGTTTTATTCGCAAATAAAATGTATTTATCATTGTTCTGAGAAGTATTTATCGTTGCTTTTTGATAAGCCAAAATTGTATCTATTTAAGCCTAGGGTTAGGTATGTAAATTAAGCCAAGTTATGGTTAAATTAGTTTAAATTAGGTTTAATTAGGTTAGAAATGTCCAAAAGTTCAAGTTACTGCCCTAGTTATGTTTGTTTTACAGGTAATCAAGTGTTTGAACCTTAACGAAGTAAAACGGGTGAGTTAGCACGAAGAAATGAGCTTCTGCCAACATTTATTGCGGCCCGAAATGGAGTTATTGCGGCCCGCAACCAAACAAGTCAGAGCCTCTTCATTACAGCACAGTTATTGCGGCCCGCAACGCACTGTAGCAGTCAGCCAAAAATAGAGTCTGAACTTAAAACGGCCATAACTTTTGACTCGTAACTCCGATTTAGGCTTGTGACCACTTTTTGGAAAGCTAACGAGAAGATCTACAACCTGAGAATATAAAAGGAATGTATTGCGACCCGCAAGGACCTCTTCAGAATTTTTCTGCGCAGTCTGTTAACTGCTACAGTACATTGCGGCCCGCAATGAGTGTATTGCGGCCCGCAATTAGGTCGGTTCAGAGTCCGAATTTGCTATTTTTGGTTGGTTATTTCTAGGTTTTAGAGGGGGCTATAAATAGGGACCTGTAGAACAGATTGAGGACGTTTTTAGGCAGAATTTCTAGGGTTTCAACAAGGAAGAGCAAGGAAAAGCTAGAAGAGAGAAGAAGGAAGAAGAGATCATTGATCAATCGGTTTTATTGTTTTCTTTCCTTTGGAACTCTTTTATTCTTTTGATTTGTGCTTTAGCCATGACTGGCTAAAGGCTTTTCTAGGGTTGATTAGGGTTGTACTTGAAACTTTTGTTATGATTTAGTTGGTTTTATTTTATATATTCTTGTTCTTTGTTGTGATCTATTCTTTATTTTAATTGATTGTGAGGACTTAATCGAAATCACATGAAACCCTAGGATTTTGTATTTGCAATTAAGAAATTGAATATTAGGTCCAGACCATAAGGAATAGGGTATTTGATAGGCTAAGTACCGAGAGGTGACGCTTGTCTTATACGGGCTTTACCCAATTGTTTAGATAAATTGTGCCAAGTACCGAGAGGTGAAAGATAATTTTCTAGATTAATTGGGACAGTAAGAACTTAATGACTTTAGATTAGGGTAGCCAAGTACCGAGAGGTGACGTTTATTCTAATTTAAAGATGGTATTAATATAGAGATATCCCTTTGTACCTACAACACCCAACTGTGCCTTCATAATTAAAAGAACAAATTTAACAAACCAATTAGTCGTAACACTAGTGGATAGGAACCCTAAGAAACCCTAATTTCTCATTCTTGTTAAAAACCTACTTTTGCTTTAAAGACTTTAGTTTAATTCATTTTAATCGAAACCAAACCACTTGAACAAACACAAAACCTTTTTACTTTCTTTTACTAAATTAAATTGTTAGGTTAGAGTTAATATTCCGACTTGTCCCTGTGGAGACGATCCCTAAGTACTACTTGACAAGGTTGTACACTTGCAACCGAATTGAGTATCAACTAGGATTTATTACTTGTGTTGTAATAATTCACATCACTTTTGAGAAATATTTACCGTTGTCTTTGTCATACATATATTTTACTGAAAATTGTAGTTTAAAGTTGATAAAAAATGATAACAACCAATTATTAAAAAAATAACGTTACATGGTTTAAATTATTTATATGAAAAATATACATTAAACTTCTGTTGGACCGATTATTATATATGAATTCATATAAAACCATAACATATTTCAATTCATGCAACATATATATATATTGTCTTTTGTACACATGCAATCTCATGTGATCCACATAACATATACTCTTTAAGATCCAATACAATATTTGTATAGAAGTTACATCATTTCTACTTAGTAACCATGTAATCAAGTTGGGCTCATATTGCCAAAAATACTTGGTTATAATCTAGTTTGAATTAAAATTTCATACATATTTAGTTGCATTAGATCCAACATATCAAAAAAAGAGTGTGCATATGATCCATGACATGATGCATCTTGGTTAAAGGTCTCCAACAAAATTGTATCTCTAACGAAAAAATACAAGGATCAACATATATATGCATACATACATAATAGAGAATAAAAATTCTCAGTTAAAATTGCAACTATGTTTAAGAAGTATTTATCCATATAATATAAAATATTTATCATTATATTTGAGAAGTATTTATCACTGATGTTTCGCTAAAAATTGCAGTTATGTCCAAGAAATATTTATTATTGATGTTTTATTAAAAGTTGCAATTATGTTTTAGAAGTATTTATCTATGTAGCATAAAATATTTATTCATGTAACATAAAGTATTTATCATTATGCCTGAGAATTATTTATCATTGGATGAGGTGATTGTTTATTTAATGGTTCCTAGTTGTGCAGGGACAATCCAAAAAAAGAAAATAAATTTTTGTGTGGGGATAACTTACGAGTGTGCAGAGACTATTAAAAAAATAAAATTTTGTGCAGGAATGGTTGATGAATTGATTTATTCTTTCATAAATAGCAATTATTGCATAGAGATTAATACTTTGCAAATTCAAGATAAATGCTTTGATGCTTCAAGTTAAATACCAACAGTTTACGAAATGCTTATTAATGACTTAGCAGCCCCCCATGATTTTTTTAGCAGTTTGTACGGGGTTTTTTGTGGGATAAAGCTGCGGAGATTGTTATCAGGATCCATATTAAATTGTAGTTCACACTGAAATTTTTACGATATCCTCTATTTAATAAAAAAAATTCTACAAAAGCCCTCGACATTTTTTATCTTAAAAAAAAATTACCCTGCTCAAAATCTGAACTTTTCACTTCTTTATGATCAAAATGCTCTTGACATCTGATTTACTTGGTGGATGTACAGCTCAATGATGTGATACCAGGTCATGAAATATAGGCGACAATGGAGGAACCGGTGGAACAGCAACTGGATGCAGAGGTTAGGTAACTGTACTAACAAACAATCCAAAATTACAACAAGCAACGAATGTCTCTCAAGACCGATGTGAAGGAGCTAAAAGAGAAGAAATTTGCTAAAGCTGAGGCAAAGAACTTGGAGAAATTGACAACACAAAAGGAGCTAGAGAAAACTGCAACTCTAGAGATTTATAATATGGTAATTGTGTGCTTGTAAATACCAGAATTTATAGGAGTTCTTGTGCAAAATAAACAATTTATAGGTGTTTTCTGTAGAATGGAACTTTTTATTTCAATTTGAAAATTATAATTAAGAGTACTTATGCAAGTTTAAATCTCTGGTCAGATCATATTTCTATGATTGTAGGTAATTCAAATGACTTTTATGATAATAGAAATTCTCTGTGTGAAGTATACCTGTTGTTCATCTATTATCAATCTGAACCTCATCCATTCATAATTTTAACAGGGATTACTAGAACTAATATTACAAAATTAGTTTAGTTTAGTTTATTTTATTGGGGGTTATAAGTACAAAAAAATATTATATAGGTTATCCAAATAAGTAATAGTAGATCCAGGAAGTAGATTTTGCAGGTTATACATAATCTCTCCTGTAGTTCTAACCTAGTAAATGTCGAATTTTAAGTTTACCGATCATCTGTGATAAATATATCTCCTTTTGTTTTGGAGGGTGAAGAAGAAACTTTCAACGGGCTTTCTGGAAAATAACCTATGTTTCAACTAATAATCAACCGATATTTATGTACATAGGTAATAGTAATACATATGTTCATCTCAAATTGAGCAGGTATGGGATTGCATAACTTAATCATGTCTTTATACACTGGGTGAAGATCACCAAAACATTACCAGCCACACTGAGTAATAATTCATGGCCATCAACAGATGGCAGTCATACACTAGAAAGTAGATAGAGGTATTAGCTCAAGTAGTCCCTTTGCGCCTTCGGTTTTGATTGAGAATCGTGGCACCTGCTATACTAGCTTAGAATAAGAGCTTTTTATGCTGTTACATTGTTATTTTTTCCTGATTAGGCAAACAGAAATGAGAAAAAGGCCAGACATATGCTAGACTGGCATGATCTTGTTCAGATGTGTAAACTTATCAGTAATGGGGCACTGAATTTTTTTTTTTATTTTGAATTGAAGGTCTCAAGATATTATGTACCCCATCAATACTGGCAATGGAGTTTTCAAGAGAACCTCCTTATTTGCAGGAGTGACATAGAGCATGGTGCCCCGTCAGTAGTGCAATTTTCCAAAATAATTGGTAAGAAGGGATGTTTGCGAAAGAAATTGACTGCACAACAAAGTAATCAATATTTTACAAGTAATAAACATGCTGAATTTAGCGTGGAGATGGGAACCAACAGGAAAATTTTCAGTCCAATCTATATATGACATACTCAATTTTAGTGGGATTAGTAGGAATCAATATGTTTTGCTGTGGGCTTTACCCTTACCTCCTAAAATTAGGATTTTTATGTGGTTGGTTATGCATAATAGGATTCTAACAAAAAATAATTTGTATAAAAAAAGAATGGCGAGGAGATCTTACGTGTCAATTATGTCATAAAAAATAAACTATATCTCACTTGTTTCTCAAATGCCTAGTAGCTAAACAGATATGGTTCTGGTTTGGTAACCGTTAACAACACTTTAGTAATTGGAAAACCATTGCTGACATCTTTTATTTTTCAGGGACCTTAAGCAAAAATCAGCAAATAGCATTTTTAGTTGTATTTAGCGCTATATGTTGGGCCTTGTGGAAGCATAGAAATGCCCTTATTTTTCAAGATACAAAAATACAAACTATTCGATCTCTCATTTTACTCATTATTTCCCTTTTTGAATATTGGCAGGAAATATCCCCAAGAAGATTAAACAGATGGCTGCTGATTGGATGCCGATTGACATTGATGCAATCCCAATTAGAACCTGGATGCCTGAAGAAGATGACCCTACACACACTGGCAACCAAATGGTGCTGTACCAAGGAGATGATGGAGGGGCCATGCATGTTAGCTATTGAAGGAGGAGCAGCTGGATGTCCAGCCAGCTAGATAAATGAAGACATACTCTACTTTTTTGTAATGATCCTCTGTTTGGATCATCTAACCCCAGCCCCATTTAATACATCATGATATATAACTTCAAAAATGCACAATGAAGCACAATAGATTAGGGCTGGCAAAAAAGCTCTAACTCGTAACTCGTTCATAACTCGCTCATTTATAACTCGTTTAACTCGGCTCATTTACAACTCAGCTCATTTACAACTCGAGTTGGCTAAGTCGTTTAATAAATGAGCTGAGTTCGAGTTGACCCCAACTCGCTCATTTATAACTCGAGTTACATAAAGTTACATAGTATTGGTCACAATAAATCTCAAAATAATCAAACACAAATCTCTAGACTGTTATTTGTGCTTTGAGATTCGTGTAAAATATGTTTGAACTTGTGTTGTAATACTATCACTGGTTAAACGAGTTGTGAGCCAACTCGAATTGATAACGAGCTGAGTTCGAGTTGGCTCTACAACTCATTATTATCATCTCAATTCGAGTTAGCTCGCTCGTTTATTAAACGAGCCGAGTTCGAGTAGGGAGTAACTCGCTCAAACTCGGCTCATTTAGAACCCTACAATAAATATATAAATTCAACAAATAAATATAGACATTTAATACATCATGTACTTAATATCATAAAATATACACAATTATTATTTTTATTTAATATATAATTTTAAACCCCTTTTAAATTATTTAAAAGATATAAACTATTAACTAAATGAAATGATCAAATATTGTATATATCAATTTTGTCAAAAAAAAAAATACTAATTAAGAATCTACATAAAATGTTAGATAAATTAATTTGATCATAAATTACTATATGAAAAAAATTATATTAAATGTAGTATGAATAATTTTGGCCAGTCATAGCTTAAACCACAAACTCTAATTAACCAAAAAAATAGCTTAAGTTATGACTTAACTTTTAGATTTCAACCAAACATAATTTTTTTTATCAAATTAATTTGAAATAACTAACTTAGACCTTATTAATCTTAGACCACAACCAAACACCACCATTGAATTTTATACTTGGCCTATTGAGAGATAGATAACATGTCTATTAATAAAATTTTAAAATGTGGCACAATTATAGATAAAAATGACATTTCATATTTAGTGATGAGGACATCATAATTCACAACAATATATATTCGTTGAAAATTTGGTTCTCATAGTTATATATAAATTCCGATTATATTGTTATGAATGATCTAATTTCTATATTAACATTATGTAATTTGTATTCATCCCTTCTTTTTTATCGAAAAAAGAGTCGGATAAATTAGCCGGTCAAACAAAAAAATTAACTTTGGATGTTGTATAGTTTCGTGCCGCATTAGATCCCTCCACTTCTAGATCTCCCTGCATTTATAATTTAACGAAAAAATACGACAGTTAGAGGTGTACAGGAAGCTCATGACTTAACTCATTCGAAATCAATTTAGATACAATTCATTGACTCCGTTGATTTACAAATTGAATCAAATTGCCTCCAAGTTGATTCGAAATCAATTCAGTTAGACTCGGACGAAGACTCTGACTCAAATTTTAGATTTTTTAATTATGTATTATTTTAGCATTTGATAATTTTTAATTATATATTTGTCACTGTCTTATTATAACATTATATATTGTTTTTAATTGTGTAATGTTTTGATAAATTATGTATTATTTTTTTATTAGACTTTGTTTTGATAATTTTTAATTTGATAAACCATGCATTTTCTCACTAGTCATGAATTGACTCAAATTGATCTCGAGTTATATCTGAGTAGATTTTTTGACTCGGTTCTAAATTAACAATTTGAACTCAATTCATCTTCATGAGTTCACGAGTTGTCCTAAACTCGAACTTAACTCAGCTTCATAAGCAATCCTAGTAACGACACTAGTGATGGTGGTGTTAGTTTGTAATAATCTAGAAGTCAATAATACGATAATTTATCATAAAGCTTTGTTCATGAATTGGATGATTAATATTATTTTGTTGTCTTGAGTATTATTACATTTATGGATCATTTCGAGTTCATGACTGAAATTGTGAAACTCCATAATATAGATGATATACACTCTTAAAAGGTCACTAACCAAGGTAATTAGCAGGAACACTAATTATCGCGAAAATGTTAGTATGTGGATTAAAAGATGGTTAAGTTTTACAAACCACCTGACACGAGATGTCATTTTAATCACATAGATACATGTTCTAGGAACATGGAATTTGACAGACCCCGAATGAGACATTAAATAGAATTGTGTTCGTGTCATTAATGTTTCTCATTCAGTGTCACGTTCTAAAGTATGAGGTATTTATCGTTCCCACTAAGAAATATGTATGTGTAATTGCTATCTACCGCTGTCCGTAAAAAGCAGTCATAATGGTAGCATTCCCATATGTATAGCTTAGCTGAGGAAGTGATAGTCTACCAAAAGTACTATTTATCCCTCGTATCTCTATACGAGCTATAGCATCACTGGGCCCCTTGATAGAGTTAGATTATCTGCTAGCGGTATAATTACAAGAGTAATTATATTTGATAATCTGCTCAATATCAAGAAAAGATTCAGTTAGCAAGGATGACACACATCTACCTTGAAACTGATCTGATAGCTATAAGACAGAAGAACAGACACAAGTAAATTGTTTACTGGATCGTGATATTGTACAGTACAGCATCATCTGTGTAATTGGATGGTCATGATGTGTTGCCAGACGCCACCCATGATTATAGAAGTTAAAACAGTTTTAACTCTATTTACCAACATAACACAGATCCTATTAGGTCACACCATAGAGGAGCTAATTGGAGAATCTTATTTTGATTGATTATAAATTGGTTATGATCAATGATAAGATGGTTATAATTAATTATACGTGTTATAATTAAATTATAAATGTTATGTAAAAATAACAAGCAAAAAATATTGGTCAATTTATAAACGTGTGTGTGACACGTTGTATAAAAGTTAACTGGTTAATTTATAAATATGCAGGACACATTGTCCCGGTGCTTGCTTAAAAGGTACTCTAATCCAACCTTCTTTGAGAAAGTGTGGGATATGTTATCTAAAGTAAAGAAAATGCTGAAAATGCACACAAAGAGTACAAGCATAAAAAATTAAGGTAATGTTTTAATAACTGTATGCTTCCTTATTTTAACCATTAAAATTTGACAAACTGTAAGAAAGAACTGGTTTTAGATTCCAGCTTGTCTACCAGTCCTTGTCACCTTTTTTTTCTTTCTTTTTATTTTCAAGAGGGTGCCTAGAAATGAAACAAAATCCTCTGCCCCCCGGAGGGCAGGAAATTCCTGCCCCCAGAGTCTCTGTCGGGTGGGACCGGGGTGGGACCGATTACTGTTTAGAGTTTAACTTTTTGTTACTGTTTTTAAATGGGCCCCACCCGTAGAGACTCTGGGGGCAGGAATTTCCTGCCCCCCGGGGGGCAGAGGATTCGGTCTCCCTAGAAATGGTCCACCAGTAACTGCAACCAGTGATTGAGATGAGTCAATAGTTTGCTAAAATTGGTGTACCCTTGTTACTTTTAACAGATAAAAGTATCTCGTACTAGGAATGGTGAGCTACACAATGCACCAAGCAACTCTTGGTTAAGAAATGGTGCACTTCCCCACATGCTTTTTGCATTGTAGAACGACAACAATAATTTACTAACTTTCTATTCTTATTTTTTGACCAAATTTTCTGATTAGACCATTAATCAGAAACAGAAAAAAATGGAACTTCAGATCCTACATGATGAAATTTTATCAGGTGACAGTGTACCAGATTAGTTCACTAGCGAATCGAATATACTGTCAGCAATCCCACTATACTATATGCAAGCCTTCAAGATCCCGAAAGGCGTTCTAAAGCATATTGATCAATTGCGAAGGAATTTCCTATGGAAAGGGAACCAACAGTGCCATGGAATCAACTGCCTTGTCAACTGGGAGAGGGTATGCGCATTACGTAAGACAGGAGGAATGGGCATAATAGACCTAGCCACACAAAACGAGGCACTGTTAATGAAATGGCTTTGGCGACTTCAGCAACAGGAACGGCACCAATGGGCACAAGCAATTGCCTTTATTTATGCCACTCCTAATGCTTCAGCAATCAGTAACAGTGCAAATGCCTCGTTTTTTGTGAAGGGCTTGGGAAGCCTATGGGGGTTTTATGACTGCTCAACGACAGTGGAAACAGGGACTGGGATGATCAAATGGACCTGGACAGCGAATGGCAAGTTCTCCTGTGCCTCGGCCTACAGAGCCTTGCATGACAGGGGATTAAGATGCCCATATCAGTATGCACTTTGGAAATTGAAAATCCTGGCTAAGGTAAAAACATTCCTATGGCTTTTATTACAAGATAGCGTAATGACGCTTGAGGTACTAGAAAGGAGAGGGTGCCCTACCACACGGACATCCTGTATTCTCTGCTCATCAGGAATGCAGGAAACAAGGGATCACCTCATATGGAACTGTTCATTTGCGAAACTCTTCTGGAGGGGTTTGCTTCCGACTCTTAACCTCACACAGCAAATGTACCATCAGGTGGGATTCATTGAGGCTTGGCAGGTAGGCAGAGATACCCTCCAGGGGGAGGACAGAGCCAGATGGAACACAGGATGGGCAGCGGGATGTTGGACACTATGGCGAGAGCGAAATAGGAGGACTTTCTCGCAAAAATCCAAAATAGTGTCAATGTTAATCAGTGAGACAGCACGGGAAGTAAGAGAGTGGACAAGTAACATACAGGATACATGATCTAGTACGATAGCAATACCTCAATGCTATTCTGTGGATGTTAGGATTAGTATGTAACAATGGCTTAGCCAGAGGGCGGCCCACTGTAATAAATTACTTAGGCTTGTAATTAAAACTTTCTTTTATATTAATATATCGTTAGAGGCGTAAGTCTCTAACCTTCTAAAAAAAAAATAGCGAATCGAATAATGAATCCTGGATTATGGTGGTTGATATTTGTTTCCTCAACAATAATTTGTATGGCAGCATATTTGTATGAAACAACACAGACATGACTGTTATGATACAAGGATAAAATAAATGTGAAGTCATAATTTTTGCTCGAGATACAATTGTACAATAAATCCTTTATTTTCTTTCAAAAGTTTGGTGCTCTTATTCATTTTAAAAATTCATTGTTGGATTAGTATCACTGTTTTTAATATCCTCCCTTCATCATGAGCATTATCCTTTTTTCTTTTTCTTTTTTTTTCTTTTTCTTGTACCTCTATATTTCTTTGTGGTGGTTTCTTAATCTTAAATTAATGCTTTGTGCCACAAGAAAAGGAAACTTATCTCTGATTTTGACCTCAGTAGTCACCATATGTTAGTTATGTGTTATAAAAGTTATCTTACGTTGATTATTTTTACATGTTATGTTTATGAATTGAATGTTATGTGCATTTTATTTCATGAGTTTTATGTTTATCTTTAGAAGTGATCAAGAAGATGCTATAGGTCTTAAACCATATAATTTTATATGATAATAAACATAAATTTCTAAAATGTTCACAAACTTGGTTATTAGCATGAAATACTAATATACCATGATAAGTTTGTCATGTTGATTAAAGTACATTATAGTTCTATAAATATTGATAAAGACTTATCGTTTAACAACATAAGTATATGAAATGTTTCATGCATTGAACAGAATCAACAAATGAAAATATTATATGAGTTATGTTAGTGTCATTAATATTTTCATTATGTTTTGAAATTCTAATATATGAGATGTAATTCTTTTTCACATGAAAAATATATATTATAATTAGTATTAAAAGCTACTTATCATAAGTGGTGATAAAAAATATTAGTTCCTTATATATAACTTGTGCGGGAGAAAGTTATATGTTAATAGTATTAATATAAAAAACAGTGATTTTCAATAAATATAAAAAAATAGTAAAAGATTTCCAAAAAATATAAAATTTGGCCTCCAAACACATATTAATACGAGAACAATATGAATGATTTAGATTGGTTATTTGGACTTTGAATCCAGATTTATAGTCCAATGTACAAAAATACCTATGCATTGCAATGCATGGTAGCCTTACTATATATATATATATATGAAATGGGCTACGGTGAGTTGTAAGATAAAGCGGCTATTTTATTTCACGCTCATATTTTGTGATTTTAAAGCTCAAAATGTCGATCCGAACCATTCATCTTGTTCTCCATATTGAAATGTGCTTGGAGACCAAATTTTATATTTTTTGGAATTTTTTTACTATTTATTAAGCAATTTTGAAAGTTGTTGATCTGATGGTCCAGAAAATTTTACTGTTTTTCACTGTTCATAGCAAAACAACAATTTTCAACAATGCTTAATGAATAGTAAACAAATTCCAAAAAATGTAAAATTTGGTCTCCAAGCACATTTCAATATGGATTAAACATCTAACGGTTCGGATCGGTCGTTTGAACTTTCAAAATAAAAATACAACGTGAAGTAGAAATGCGTTTTACTTCGCAACTCATCGTAGCCCATCTCTTTCTCTATCTATATATATATACAGGGTCCGGCTAATTTGCTGCCGGCAACATTTTAGCCGGAGGTGCTGCCACTATTTTTTCTATTTTTTGATGTTCAAACAACAAAAAACCATTAGATGTTTAATCTATATTATAATCTACTTGGAGACCAAATTTTACATTTTTTGGAATTTTTTTACTATTTATTAAGCTGGTTTGAAAACCACTGATTTCAGTAAATTTCTACAGCATTGAAATCAGCGGTTTTCAAACCAGCTTAATAAATAGTAAAAAAAAATTCAAAAAATATAAAATTTGGTCTCCAAGTAGATTATAATATACATTAAACATCTAACGGTTTAGATTTTTTGTTTGAACATCAAAAAATAGAAAAAATAGTGGCAGCACGTCCGCCCAAAATGCTGCCGGCAGCAAATTAGCCGGACCCTATATATATATATATATATAAAGTCATAACTGTTGCACCCAATTTGCACATGTTTGTTTTTAAATTCATAAAATTTTAGCCAGCTAGGATGTTGTTTTTGATTCCTTAAGCATCATAATAGCAGCCGTTATCTAATCGTGGATTTCATTAATGCGCGCCTTGTTCGTACTAACCTTTGCTTAGGCTTTAGCAAGACTCTTCCGTCAATGTGTCATTTTAAAGCTTCCGATAACCAAGCGTATTGACTATTGAGTGATTCAATATCTTTTTGTATGTTATTTTCTTGATCAGACTCTATCAGTGTGCCACCACTGGCTTGTTGTTATGGTACCAGTAAGATTTCAATGGATTGTTCTAGCTTCAGGTAATATGCAGATTTGAATATTATATCAATTATGTTTTAACGAATGAAACTGATTTTGGACTAGTGCATGGTCGTGCTCTTTGGGTCGGACCGGTTAAACAGTCAGGTTAAGCGGGTCAATGTGTTATGCTGGGTGAGTCGGTTTAAGGTTCCAATTCTAGTCGAGTATAGGTTTCAGAAAATCAGGTGTAGAGATGGGTTCAATTTTCGAAACGGTTGGCAATGGTCCTCACTAAAAAAAAAAATGAATAGTCACTTAATTATAGATGTTTATGCCATTTGTTGCCATCAACAAATTGGATGGCTCGTGGCTGTATTTTACTAAATATTTGTCATTTAGTTTTTCCTACTTCAAGAAAAGAGATATCAAGGTCAATATTGAGTACCTGTTATTAGAATTATGGAACTCCAATCCTTTCTGAGCTGGCAAATAACTACAGACATTGACAATGCTTCGCTTCATTTTATTTTGCCCGTGTCCAGTTCTATATAATTTAATTTACATGCAACTTTGTCAAAAATCGTTGTGGAGACTCTTATTGCAGTACATAATTGTGATTCCTCTAAATTAACTAACGTATTTATATGAGTTGTCAGGTTGACATTTTAGAATGGAATTTTAGTGTAGACTTAATCAAACACAATCAAAATATTATATATTTTTTTACATAAATACATACTAGCGAAGAAGATTGGGATAAAATGGTCCAGAGTCATGATATGGATTTTGAATTGAAACATTAATACAAAGTAAAGGTGACAAACTGACAATAATGGTACCCGAAACCCTCATATGATAAATAGATTATGCATGTTTTTTATACTTGACATATAAGAACAATTACAAAGATTCCACTCATTAAACATACTTATATTCTTTTCCCAATACATTCTACAATCTATGACCAAAAAAATCAAGGTTCTGCTCATTCTAAAAGGAAGGAAAATTATTACTAACAAAATAAGACATTCAATTTTAACAAAACAAAAATTTTGCCTACTTAATTAGATTTCGTGCCACACAAGACACCGGCAGCCTGGCGCGCAAAGTAAGAAAGAATGATGTCAGCACCGGCCCGCCTAATGCACATCAATGACTCCATCATCACCCTCTCCTCATCTATCATTTTAAGAACACCAGCTGCTTTGATCATAGAGTACTCTCCTGAAACCTGAAATCAAATAGAGAAAATATTAATGAAAACAAAAGTACAGATAATATGTCAGCAACTAATTAGGAATATTTAACACGACCAGATGGTGACTATTGAGAAACAAAATCTGAAATCTAAGGGTTTCTGTTTGTACAGGTCAAAACTTTTGGCTCCACTCAAAGTAACATTTATTTCCTCAAATTTTAACCAAGAAAGAAACATTGGTGCAACAATCCTCTCGAAGAAACAAAAAGTCCCCCAACCTCTCTTCCTCTTTGTCTATTTTTTCTCCTTCTTTCTTTTTCCTTAACGCACAAAAATTACATATCCATTAGAAAAAGAAAAATCATCAGAAGCATCACCCAAGGAAAAAAGAAAAGAAATAATAAGATTACCTGGTAAGCAGCAATTGGTAAAGAAGAATTATCTCTAAGAAGACGGATAACATCTGAATATGGCAGTGCTGGTTTCACCTAACAAATAGCAAAAATGTTTACTTCTGAACAAAAATCTCTATAATAGGGACCATGAGAATAACCAAAATATGTCAAAGACCCAAGTAAAGAAATCTACCAAAAGTATATCTGCCCCCTCAGACTCATCAGCTTCAGTTTCGATGAGAGCTTCCCTGTAATTAGCAGGGTTCATCTGGTATCTGAAATAATCATTAAAATGTAAGGTGCTTCAACCATCACATTAGGTATAGGAATAAGTCAACAGAAATTGTCTAATAGTGCAACTCCTACGTCTTCTTGTCTCCAAAGCGTGGGTTTGAATCTAGAGCTTCGCGAAATGGACCATAGAATGCGCTAGCATATCTGCGATGGATAAATGGGCTTGTTAGACACCATTATCAGCAGAACTAACTATAAATTATGGAAAATATCCTCAGTAAAATATGAATATACTTTGCTGTGTATGACATAATGGACACATCATGGAATCCTTCAGCATCAAGGGCTTCGCGAATAGCACCAACCCGTCCATCCATCATATCACTTGGACTGACCACATCTGCACCTGCTCGGGCCTATTAAAAAAAAAAAACTTATGCAAAGTCTGTGTTAAAAAATACACAAATTACTAGCAATAGTAGCATTACCTGAGATACAGCCTGCTTGCATAGCTGATAGACAGTTTCATCATTCATGATTACTCCTATAGACAATTGACAAAAGATTTACAAACCCTCTAATGGTTGAATATTTACAAATTATATGTCAAATTTTGTATTTTTTCATTACCATCTTCTCTGACAATGCCATCATGACCATCAGATGAATAAGGATCCAAGGCAACATCAGTGTAGATTATCTGGATAAGGCAATATCATCAACGAATGGCAATTTATGCATTATTAAGATTGTTTAATTTTTGAAATTCACTAATCACTATATGACTATAATACAAGGGAACGACTCACAATATCGGGGAACTTGTCCTTTAGCAAACGAATTGACCGAGGAACCAGACCATTGTCGTTGTATGCCTCATCACCAGTCGGAGTCTACAAAACAAAATGAATGAGGTTCATACTTTGGCAATTAAAAGCATATAAAAGAAAGATAGTGGTCATATAAGAAAGAAACCTTCAATGCATCTGGGATTTTTGGGAACAGCACAAAACTATTGACACCAACATCCCTTGCCTTGGAGACCTGCACACAGTGTGGCGGCAGTGTGAGAGAATTTTATCACGATTTCTTATCAGTTTCACACATTCACAGAGTGATCATTCATCAACCATAAGCTATAAGAGTTGGGAACAATCCAATTTCATCACCTCCACTATAAGTCCATGTTGCCACCCCAGTCGGAAGCATCCTGGCATTGCTCCAATTGGTGTATCTAGCTCACCTACATGAGCATAAAAAAGACAAAAAAAAAGGAACTCACTCTCGAGCCCACACAGTTAAGTCTATATATATCAGCATACTTGATCTACTTAAAAGAAAATAAATAATAATAATAATTACAACAACAACAACAATAATAATAATAAAGAAAATGGGTTAATTTTTCATATATCCTTATAGAGTTCTCTAATTTCTTATTTACCCCTATACACTTGAATATATCTAATTTATGCCTGAGTTCTTAAAACTTTTTCCTTTTTACTCATTACACAACAATTATGAAGTTAACCATAGTTAACCATAGTTAATTCTCTGATTAAAATTATAATAGATGAAAATATCCTCTCTCTGAATGGTTTGACCATATTTCCTGCACTCTTCTTTGTTTTTCCACTCCGCCTCCTGTTTTTCTCCTTTATTTTTATACTTCAAATCAGATAGGCAATCGACCTCACTCACACAAGAAGACAATCTTATGTTCACTTATCCCAGAAAGAAAAAAATCAGATATTAATATATTATAGAAGAGGTCAAAGAAGAGAACACGTAGTTTTGGTACCGAATGTACCATTTTCATAACAGAAAGGATCAAAGAACAAGACCTAGGGTTTACACAGTCTTGAAAAATGGAGTAAAGGGATTTGGTGGGAAGAGGTGTAGTTTTGCACATGCAAAAGGGAGCGGATTCAAGCCAGGACCAAAAGCACGGAGGTTTTGCGCAATTGAGAGACAAGCTTCAATGGAGAACAGCATAGGAGATTTTATTATAATTGAAAACTCTCAATTTTGGAGAATATAATATAGAAGGGGAGTTACAAAGAATTGGACGGGAAGGATCGATCGGGTAAGTCAATCGGAGACTAAAGAAAATCATGGAGCTGGATTTTGGAAGGTTTGTCAGAGAAAGGCGTGAACGGTCGGACCATTTATTCTGACTTTTTTACCAATTTGATAAATTTGTATTAATCGTAGTAAACTCCTGGGTTTGGAAGCAGGGAGTTGCTCCAAGAAATCCTTTCGTTCTCATCCACTCCAAATACTGACATAAATCCGATCCTACCTACTGTCATAATCGTGAAGTTCTACTTTCTCAACTCAAATTGAACTTACTAGAATATTTTTGGTATATTGCAATAATAAGCTTGGTTCTATTTCTAAGAAAGGTGATTCTGGTGGGTAGACGAAGTTAAGAAATAAAAGGCAGAAGAACTAAAGCTATTGGAACGAACAGGCAGGATAGCAGTGTAGAGATTATGTTTCACACATTTTATTAAATCATACAAAACTTTATAAATAAGAACAAGGATATAACTGGAAAGGTAAATCCTAATAACACTTAACTATGAATAATTAACTATGTGGGTAAATTAAAAAAAAAATAAACAGAGTTAAGGGATATATGAAATATAACAAAGAGTGTAGGGGGGAATAGAAAACTGAAGAAGTCTTGAGGGTAAATAGAAAATTAACCCAAGAAAAATTTACCTTCATGAATAAACAATGGGAGGACAAAATTAGCCGGAGACAGTGTCGTCTCCTGGAATGCAGATCTGAGTGCGGGTGATCTGCGGTTGCGGCGAGGGCGTCTCACCAGATCCTGGATATCATCAGAGTGAAAGGTATATATAATAATGTAGTATAGAGAATACATAACTGAAATAATAAAAAATTAGCCCTTCAAGCTTAGCAAAACATCCATAACAGAAAATTTTGTGCATAATAGATTCACAGAATCCTAAAATGTTAGTCTTTCCATACTAGCATAGAATAATATATCCAACAATCTTCAAAACTATCAATTTCATGAAGAGAGATCTCACTTCGAGCTAGCATTTGAAGGGTGCAAATTAAACTACAAGAGAACTGATCTTTGAGTAGTCTCATAAAATTGGCATTTACATAGTTACCCGTTAGGGTATGAAGACTTAAATTCCCTAGTCCTGTACCGGCCAGTTGCCAAGATGGATTACAGTACCATTCCTTCAATCCTAAGGATACAAAATGAAAACCTTTTTTACTCTTAAATTCAAGTAGATCTTAAGAAATTACTCACAAGTGGCTTGATTTTTGGGGTTCCTTTGGGGCCAGCTGGCTTGACAAGTGGAGGTGGGGCAGGGAAGTTACCAGCAACAGCCGCTGCTTCACACTCCTCAAGAGTTCGGGAAGTCTTAATTGAGCCATCTTGCTCACTGCTTGCTCTAACCGCAACAAAAGATCTCAAATTGGTACTGGGTGGGAAGGAAGTTGTTCTGTGAGCCACCTTGGGCCTTACTACAACATTTCCAGGAGAGAAGGAAATTGTTGAGGCCATCACTTATCCCAGTGGCTAAGCACCTGGGAAAGAACAAAACACCTTAGTATTTAGTGTTAAGTAATTTGCTATCAAAGGATAGTAATGTGAAATTATCACCCTTTAAAAACAAAGGATTGAGAAGAATATTTCAATGATATCTTATTGGAAATGGTTGAAGTCATTATTTATGTTTTACTGATATATATTATTTCTTCCCAAATTACCTGTTAAATATGCAAAAGACAGAAAAAGAAAGAAAGCAGACTTTCATTCATTGATGAACTCCTTACAACTGCTAAACTAGAAAAGTCACTCTCATCAGAACAAATTCTGCCAAGAGTTTTAATAGCTCCCAAGGAGATAACGTCAATAGAATTTGTTGGCATAGTATTTGCCCAGTAAGAGGAATCATTGTGAATGGATATACAAACAAAAAACAAATAGGGCTGCTAATGGGCGGGTTTCAGATGCAGTCACATTTACATGCTTGTTCCAAATGAAATGTACCTGAAAACCAAGTACAGAGAAAATTATTATAAATAATGAAGTAAAAAAATTGCTAACAGCTGTTAACTTGGTTACATATGAGATGAGAATGGGTATTTTGTCAAGTCAAGGTATTTAATATCTATGGATGGAATCCTTTCAACAAACTACACAAAGTCAATGACTGAAACCATCTAAAGAATTTTGTTTTTCTTTAAAAAATCAACAAACGAAATTGCCAACTCAACTTCCCAACCCCCATTGATGAAAATGTCAAATCCATCCATAATTATTTAAATAGCACAACAATTTCATGGGTGGTGATATTTTTAATTAAGAAACTTAGAACAGTTAGGTACAGCTGATAAAGGTAATAATTGTATAAATGCACCAGATACATAAATTAAAGAGTAATTGAAAACAAATGAAATAGAACAGCATAAGAAAAGTGGAAACTGCTACACAGAATTGTAAGTTGTACCAAAAAAAAGAGGGAGATGATGACATTGTAACAGAAACCTAATAAATTTGGCTTGAACCTTGCTTAACTTTCATGAGGGGAGGGATTATAACTTGGATACGCTAGAGAACCAAGGATGAGAACAAAGAATTATTTCCACACTCATACTCTAAGAAATATGTAAAGAAAAAGGACTTCTCCTCAGGGAAACTGTTACATAATAAAAAAAGTACTGGTATTTGAGATATTACCTTAAATCCACCTTCGAATCAAGGCGTAAAACAAGACAAAATCGAAACTCCGAGCTACTCTGAGACCCCACCTAATTCGATCGGATCAAGAACAACATCAGACGCTTTAAATCTCTCTCCCTCTTTCCCTGGGCTAGGCCAAGGCGACTTGATAGAAGAAGACAGGAAGAGAAATGAAGAAAAATAAATAAATGGAAAGAGGAATCAGAGGAGGAGAGAGTACGAGCACCCTCTAATATTAGTTTATCCGCTCCGCTCGATCTATTTTTTGAAAGCTCGTGGTTCACGTAGAATACCACAAAGACTTGTCTCGATTTGGACCCGTCTACGGAAGCTTTACGTGTTTTTATTTTTATAGAAGAAATTAGCACAGTAAATATATTATTTGAATGATTGAACCAGGTCTATTCATGTATTTCCTCCTGTCAAAACAGTCGATCCAAGGTGTTCACCGTAATTGTGATTGATATATTAAAATGTACATCATATATTTTTTTTATTATTTATTAAGTATTTTATAATTATTGTTTTCAGATTATTCAAAAAAAATGTAAAATTCGATCTGTAGACACATTTTAATATATTTATTATTTTGAATAGTTTGAATCGACTGTTTAAATTTTAAAAATATATAATATAATTCGGTGTCACAAAAAAAATATAAGTGGATCCCTTCTCTATTTACATTTATGTTGCTCAACTCACAAATTAATTAAAATGAAGTTTGAATTATTCAAAATGCTAGGTACCGTACAATCTTAAATAATAAATAAATAATTAGAAAAATAAATTTGGGGCTAGAAATTGTTTTAGAACATGCCATAGTTCATATGAGTCAAATCTGCGTCAAAAGGATAGTTTTGTCTAATTTAGACTGTTGAATGTTGATAGCAGTGTTGTAAATAACGGTATACGGTTATCAGACGGACGGGGTAACGCCAAGTGATTAATCGGTATGCGGTTAATTAATCAGAATTATGTAGACAATTTAATATTTTTATTAATGTATACATATCATAATTAATAAAATTAATTTATTTAACTCATTAAACTTATCAAATAAACTTAATTTAACTTAATTTCATTATTATAACATGACACTACACTTATTTTTTTTAACGCATAAGTACTTTACATGTGTCAGTAACACATTTATTTAATGAAAAAATAAATTTAAGAGTCAAACTTTTTTCAAATAGTAATAACATATTATGTGAAAGAAATGAAATATTCCAATATAAAATCAATAAATTTAGTTTATAACAACAACTTAGTTTCATAAATAAATATGTCGTACTAATTAAAAAATTACATCAGTAATTAGTAAGAAAAATATATAATAAATAAATAGAAGAAGAATTAATCAATTTTAAAATAAGTAAGAAGAAAAAACATATATAAAAAATATTGAATGTATGCCTAAGTACAAACAAAACTGTAATACATGATTTATAAAACTTATTATCACACACTATTACATAAAAAAAAGTCAACGTGAAGACAAAAATTCTGAAATAAATTGAAATAAACGTGAATAAATAGAAATAAATGGGAATAATTGGCCGATTAATTGGTAAAACGGCCGACTAATTGAGAAAAATGGCCGAAAAAATATTTTTCACCGCAAATATGTCTCCGTTAAAGATACGCGTGACAGTTTGGCCACCGACACCGACTAATCAGCCGATTAATGGACCGTTACCGACATTTGTAACAACACTGGTATGAACTATATGGAGACTTGGTGATTATATATAATAAATTATGAGTCCGTGTCTCCTCAGGGACTTGTGGTACCATTTTAAAAAACGAACGGTCCAGATTAATTCCATTCAAATCAAATTTAATCTGAATTTGTTGTGACTGTAGAGGGTCTGCTTTAAGATTTGTGCTAAGCTAAAATAATGGGTTTGGATTTCCGCTTGCACAGTTGCACCGCAGGTATCTCGGGTGATACGGATTCATAAATTATTGTTGTAGGTTGGTATGATTTGTCAGTTGCCACTCCAGGAAGATAAATATAAAAAAGGAAGGTATTAAATACCAATCCAGGTAAAGGTGGTAGTACTGTACAATACATATCTGCCAGCTGTTATGACAGTGTTTATGGGTTATGGCAACATTCAATGAGGCTTTCTCAAAAAAAGAAAAAAAAAGTGAATATTCATTCTTGGCACCAGCTTTTAGCCTAACATAAAAGGTTGTGAAAGGATATCTAGTTTTATAAGGAGTGGATCATGAAGCCTAGTACAGCCATAAAAAATATCATGCCAGAAAGAAATGTACATAAATTAATTAATTACTAAAAATATTTCATGGGTGTGTAATCTTGATTTAAACCCCGTAGGCAAAATACGTAAAGAAAATTAGATAAAACTATAAGAAATAATGTTATGCAAACAAATCAATCAATTTGGCATAAAAATTAAAATAAATCAATTAAGACGTTTGTACTTGTCTTAATTAATCTATTTTTCTGTTAATATTTTCAATTTTTTGGAAAGGTAAAGTTAAGCAACAAACGAGACAGCTAGTAGCGGTTATTGCTTCCTGGCTAGTGATAATTATAAAAATACATTATTTTATTATATTTCATGCAAATAAATTAATTCTAAGTGTTTTAAGATTTGTTACAGGTTAGATTTTTTTGCTAACAATTTTAAGATTGCATGATTTAATTATTATATTATCTACTCCACTTCGAAATAAACTACGCTTTTAAATTAAGACAAATACTATCAAATAGAAAATAATATAAAATTTCAACACCATCGCATTATAAAATAGATAATTTCATGATCATATGTAACTAGGCATACCATAACACATTAATAAACATTTATTCATAAAAAAAAAACGATTGTCAACCGCATTATTAAATTTATTAATAAATAGTGGTTTATGTAACAATTAAAAATACTTAATGACTTATATATTTTAGAGATCTAATTAACGGTGCTCACGGGCTAGCTGTACACTTAAGATCTGTAATTCATCATAAATCATTTTTTTAAAGCATTTATATAAAATGAGAACAGCTGAGCAGAAACGTTATTACTTCTTTGGTATTATTAAATTTACTTGTAACAGTTAGTCGTGTGATCATTAAGAGAGGTGCTATTCTAAGACAATAATTTCAATAATAAAAGCTGAGAGAATATTTTTTATACTAATACCCACTATACTATATATGGATACGTAATTAATGGATAACAGCTGATAAGGAAATTATCTCAAATATCTTTCATCTGTTTTTTTACATAGAGAATGGAAACGTACCAATCCTTCCTAATCAGTACATCTGCCATATTATTTACAGCATTCATTGGCAAAAACCTGGCCTGTTCTTGCAAACCCTGTCAATTAAGACTATGTATGACAATATTTTGAGTTTATCTATAGATAAAATGAAAATTATACATAGTTTTCGGTTGGAATTCGAAGGATAAAAATACGTAAGATAACTCACAAACAAGAAATTATAACATTAATCATGATAGGGACTTTTTGTTTCTTCGAGAGGATTGTTGCACCAATGTTTCTTTCTTGGTTAAAATTTGAGGAAATAAATGTTACTTTGAGTGGAGCCAAAAGTTTTGACCTGTACAAACAGAAACCCTTAGATTTCAGATTTTGTTTCTCAATAGTCACCATCTGGTCGTGTTAAATATTCCTAATTAGTTGCTGACATATTATCTTTACTTTTGTTTTCATTAATATTTTCTCTATTTGATTTCAGGTTTCAGGAGAGTACTCTATGATCAAAGCAGCTGGTGTTCTTAAAATGATAGATGAGGAGAGGGTGATGATGGAGTCATTGATGTGCATTAGGCGGGCCGGTGCTGACATCATTCTTTCTTACTTTGCGCGCCAGGCTGCCGGTGTCTTGTGTGGCACGAAATCTAATTAAGTAGGCCAAATTTTTGTTTTGTTAAAATTGAATGTCTTATTTTGTTAGTAATAATTTTCCTTCCTTTTAGAATGAGCAGAACCTTGATTTTTTTGGTCATAGATTGTAGAATGTATTGGGAAAAGAATATAAGTATGTTTAATGAGTGGAATCTTTGTAATTGTTCTTATATGTCAAGTATGAAAAACATGCCTAATCTATTTGTCATATGAGGGTTTCGGGTACCATTATTGTCAGTTTGTCACCTTTACTTTGTATTAATGTTTCAATTCAAAATCCATATCATGACTCTGGACCATTTTATCCCAATCTTCTTCGCTAGTATGTATTTATGTAAAAAAATATATAATATTTTGATTGTGTTTGATTAAGTCTACACTAAAATTCCATTCTAAAATGTCAACTTGACAACTCATATAAATACGTAAGTTAATTTAGAGGAATCACAATTATGTACTGCAATAAGAGTCTCCACAACACATTAATAAACATTTATTCATATAAATACGTAAGATAATTTCATGATCATATGTAACTAGGCATATCATAACACATTAATAAACATTTATTCATAAAAAAAACGATTGTCAACCGCATTATTAAATTTATTAATAAATAGTGGTTTATGTAACAATTAAAAATACTTAATGACTTATATATTTTAGAGATCTAATTAACGGTGCTCACGGGCTAGCTGTACACTTAAGATCTGTAATTCATCATAAATCATTTTTTTTAAAGCATTTATATAAAATGAGAACAGCTGAGCAGAAACGTTATTACTTCTTTGGTATTATTAAATTTACTTGTAACAGTTAGTCGTGTGATCATTAAGAGAGGTGCTATTCTAAGGGCAATAATTTCAATAATAAAAGCTGAGAGAATATTTTTTATACCAATACCCACTATATTATATATGGATACGTAATTAATGGATAACAACTGATAAGGAAATTATCTCAAATATCTTTCATCTGTTTTTTTACATAGAGAATGGAAACGTACCAATCCTTCCTAATCAGTACATCTGCCATATTATTTACAGCATTCAATGGCAAAAACCTAGCATGTTCTTGCAAATCCTGTCAATTAAGACTATGTATGACAATATTTTGAGTTTATCTATAGATAAAATGAAAATTATACATAGTTTTCGGTTGGGATTCGAAGGATAGAAGGTTCTAATATTTGAGATAAGGATATGCCGTATAGACTATGTAGCGCTTTAAGGACTTTGGTATGAGCTGATGTGTGCACTTGTCTTGATCATTTCATTTTCGGCTAATGTTTTAAATATTAGTTTCTAAATGATGGTTGTACTTGTTTCAAGGCTATTTTATGCCTCAACTTTATACTGGATATGTACTGCTGTAATGACCCTTTGGTGTTATATAATATAACGCCTACATGGCTCTTTTAAAAAAAATTATAGCATTAACTTGGCCGATTCTATTGTTTAACTCACAAACAAGAAATTACAACATTAATCATGATACTACTTTGGTTTTTTATTCACTGGTAGGGTAAAAAAGTGGATGTATTAGAACAAAACAATTGTAATCACAGATGATATGAAATGAAACCTAAGGGCATTTGAGTTGTAAAAAAAAAAAAAAAGTTGAAAACCAATCAAATTAAAATTTCATTTTAATTAACCACCTCATTATTAATTTTTATAAAATTTATATAAATATTTATAATGAGGTTGTTAATTAAAATGAAATTTTAATTTGATTGGTTTCCAACTTTTATTTTTATTTTTTTCAACATAAATGCCCTTAGGTTTCAATTCATATAATATCGTTGTATCATGAATCAAACAGTAGAATCGGATATGTAAATGTTGTAAATGACATAACAAATATACCAGCTAGGAAGGATTGGTTTTCATTCTATATGTATAGCAAAAAAGATGAAAGATATTTGAGATAATTTCCTTATTAGTTATTTATTAATTACGTATCCATATATAGTATTAAGAGAGAAGGACAAAGTGAATATTAGTATAAAAAATATTCTCTCAGTTCTCATTATTAAAATTTTTGTCCTTAGAATAGCACCTCCCGATGATTAATGCCAGATAATTAAGAATTGAATGGAGCTGTTGCACAACTTTTGGAGGTCCGGATTTAATCATAACAATAATATTAAAATTAACGAACATAATAACATTGACTTAATTCTTTTTATAACTTATTTGTTGCACATGTGAAAGTAATATCTCATGTACTAGTTTTGACAAAAAAAGAGAGCATGTAATTGTGAATAAAAAAAATTAATATATATTTTTTATTTCGTTGAGTTATTTTTGCTACCAAATTGCGAATACTTATTTGAAGATAATAATATTTTTGATGTCATTTTCTATAATGGAGAACTCTGACAACAATTCAATGGTGAGTTGAGGTGTCGAAAAACACGAGCTGTGCACAATCATTGAAGCCTGAAATTCTTTATTTTATAATAAGGTAGGCATGAAATATTTTTGTGAGATCATCTTGAAAATTTTGTCATGGTCCTCCATCCTTTCACAGAGCCTTTCATCATCATCATCATTTAAGGGTCCAGTATTAATTTTCACAGATAGAGAACTTCTCTTTTATCCTCGTTTGTCATGTAAAAATAAGAATTTGGTTTTGTTTAAAAAGGTTTCGGACAAATTTTATTTCAAGCCGGATTTAACTTATCCGATATGCGTTGAAATTTGTGTAAATAATTTATATATAAATGGTCCGTCAATCTAAATCGTTTAGGTCTGACTTTGAATAAGCTTTTGTCCAAAGAACTTTGGAAAAAGCCCCCCCACTCAGTCGGAACAAATATGAGTCCGTATCCCCGCAAGTGCCTGAGGTACAATTTATAAAAATGGATGGTCCAGATTAATTTTAGTTGGGCCAAATTCAATTTGAAGCCAGTTAGGACCGTAAGAAATCTGCTTTGAGATTCGTACCACATGAAAAGAACAGTTCAGATTTATAACTTGCACCTCAGGTATCTGGGGTGATACGGATTTCCTCTTCAAATCTGATTTCACCTCTCTAGACTTCTAATGCAGCATTAATTGATTCAGACTTGTGACTAGTAAAGAAGAAACGGAATGAAATCAAATCACAAGTTATGGTCATGTGACTTTGGCTCCGATTCACATGCTGCAAAGTCAGGTCTTGTTCAATGTGTTACTGCTTACGTGAGAAGAAAAATATTCACTTTTTAGACAGATATAATTTTTTTTCCTCACGTGAACAATAATTTTTAGTTCAAAATTTTCAATTCCTATTTCTATTCCCAATAGAGATGCCGAACAGACCCTCATAAATGAGTTTGCATGGGCATGGCAACAATTAATGGCTCCATGATTATGAATTCAACTGTTTAACCAGGGCATTATGAGAAGTGTGATCGAATGGGAACTTCATAATCAGTACCGGCCGCATATATACAAACCAAACGATATGCTTGTTAGATTAGATTGGGGGCTGATCTTAAATGCACAAGTATGGCTGAGATTTTAATTATGTTTTCGCAATTATAAATTGAAATTCTAACTACTGAATTACAAATTACAAGTACACATTTAATATTTACAAGAGAAGTTAAACTACACAAAAATTAAAAATTAAAAATTAATCAAATTCAATATACTTAATTAAAAAAATTTAAATCATAAAGATGGTTAAGCATCGCTTGACTTAAAATCTGTACCTGGGTAAAATACTAGAGTTTACCAATACATAGTTACTTAAATATCACAAAAAAAATATAGGAAAGGAGAAATTTTATTCCTACTTAAAGCTGATACACTTGACAATGAGAATATATGCAGGAAGAGATGCAAGTTCTGTCACCGAACTACATGATATGAAACTGAACGACTAGAACCTGGCTCAACCTATGACCTGGCAATTATCGAAAGTGAAACTAACCCGTCCCGATCCGAATATGACCGACCCATCTGATTGCTACCTCTTGTTCACTCTAAAATATAGTCTACACATTTTTATGTCATTTATACGCCTTTAATAATGGTGGAGCATCTTTTGAGTGTTGATGGACTCATGCATCAGGGTTCTTATTTCTGCATTAGATTTGATGTACAAGGGCTGATTAAACTCCTGCATTTTAAGTTAGTAGTAAGATGGCAATAAAATTATTTAAATCACATATTCCAAAAGGTTTATTTAATATGCTGGCTTATGCCCAATTTAGCAAAGCAAAACTCTCCGTTTTAAACTTAGCTGCAACATCTCCTTTTTTGGTAACAACGAAAATTAAAGTTCTACAAGAAAAAGACAAGTAATGACGACATATTATTTTTTTTTCTTCTTTTTGAAATTCAATGAGAGCATATTCTCTAAGCTCCTGTAGCTCCATAACACATGCTAAGGTGCAAAAAATGAAGTGAGGAACAAAAACATTAACGAGCTTCACAATTTTAGTTTATGCAGAGCGGTCGTATTATTGTTTATGCGGAGAAAGAACGGCGTATTAAAATTTTAGATTTATTTAAGCTTTTACTTTTAAAATAATTAAATATAAATAAATGAGAAAATGTAATGTCTCCGGGCTACAATCCCCTGAAAATCTCTGTGTATAAAAGTTTTCCATTTTTAGCTTAGTTCTGACGCGCTTTCAACTGTCACAACTGTCATAATTTCAAGTACAATATGTATGTTTACAAAATAACATGTGTATGTTTATAGGATAATATGTGTATGTTTACAGGATAATATGTGTATGTTCACAGGATACTATGTGTATATTCACAGAAGGTGGTCCCCAACAGCTGTCACGCGTTTTCAACAGCTTTCACGCGTTTTTATGTTGACAGGATTTGTTGAATTAGTTTAAAGGATTTAGTATTAATGTTTATATGATTTACTATTGATGTTTACAGAATTAGTTGAAAATATGTAAAAAAATTTTGGAGAACTGTTAGATGCTTCCGAAATAAATAGACATAGAGTCATAGTTCTTTCCAAGGTTCTAAATAGCGTTTATCGCGTCATAGCAGAAAGCCAAAAAAAAAAAGCTATAGCGAAAGCTATGCCACATAGCGTTTTTTTATTTTTATAAAAATTATATCATATATTTGTACTAAATATCAACATTATCTAAGTCTCATAGAATAATAAATAACATCAAATTGATTAAAAAATTATAGTATTCATATTGAACCAATACAAAGTCCAAATTGCGACTCAAAATATCTATAGTATTACTAATATCATAAACTATCGATCTTTTTCTATTCAAAATATATTCAGCATTATGACATAATCTATCTTTTTTCTATTTAAATTTCAAAATAACCTAGACATCATGGCATAATTAATTATCATAATCTATTCAAAATATTCAAACTATCATATAGTAAGTATCATTTTGTTACTTCAAGAAATATCTTAATATATTTAATCTGAGCCTTTATTTAAAGCCCATATAAATTAAAAAAAAAAGCTCATGTTGCATAGCGCGTTATAGCTTCCTTATTTGATTTCATTTAATAATTAATAATTTTTTTATCAAAATAATAATTAATAATTTAATATAAAGCTTAGTACGTCAATTATAAAAAAAATTATGGTTAAAATCCAATCCGAGCCTTTATTTAAAGCCCATATAAATTGAAAAAAAAAAAAAAACAGCATGTTGCATAGCGGGCACTATTTGTGCTACACGCTATGCGCTATAGCGGACCGCTATTACCGCTATAGCGTCTGTAGCTCAAATAGCGTGTTTTAATTGTATAACTTAGCGTTTAGGATCCAAAAATACTATAGCACCGCTATTTAGAACACTGGTTCTTTCACAACTTCCTGAACTTACCTGTGTAAACATAACTAAAAATTACTAGTCGAACTCGGAGGAAATAATATGGGCCGACTTAGTACCTTATACATTTGTATTCTGGGTCCTTCTAGGATTAATGGGCTTTTGTAAACCGTACTCTTAAGTACTTTGAAATAAACGAGAAGAGAATAATAATTTGTCTATACTTCCTTCCGGGCAGGTACATCTCTCTCGTTTTCAATTAATGGCTGGAAAATTTGTCTCTTTTTTTTTCTTCAACACATATTGATTATTCACACACAATTCCCCCATTCATGCTTGCAGCTGCAGATTTGGTAACAATTGTAGATGTTTGCACGTTTCTACCAATGAATATCAGAACCATACTCAGATAAACCCCTTTGGGTTTGGCGCTTCACAGTTTTCTCAGAGACAACAACCAGAGAAGCCCGATCTTTTCGACCTTGGAGAAAAAACAAAAACTCTACCTCTCAATTCCAAGCTTTATCAAAGGTAGCCGTTGATTTTTTTTTTTTTTCTGAATGTTTATATAGAATTATAACAGATTTTATATATTAGAAGCACATATTTTGCAGCACCTAAATTGAAAGGCACTCTGTGCTGTTCTTTTCTTAATTCTGTTTCTTGTTCTATTATGGTCAACTTAGGGATTTGCTTTGGAGGCTTAGACACTTACATGATTTGTGTCCAAAAATCCAGTTCTGGTATACTTCCTGGTACAAATACCCATTAGGTTTCATGTATATGGATACCACATCCTTTAGTAGTACAATTGGAAAATTATCATTTCATAATTGAAGGAAACCTTTAACAATTCTGTTGGCCAGCCATTTGCAAATAAATGGATACGCTCAACTTCGACTGCCCCAAATCTGACAGATTCACAGACACCAGGGTCATCTCACATGTAAGTATTTATATAAAGTACTGATTACTTTTCTGTAGTATCTTCTCTCTTTTCTAATTGGAAAAAAATATTATGTGATTCACGTTTTGGTTGTTTGCAGCTGTACAGATCCCGAGTCCTGCCAAAACATAATCGCTGATTATTTTAAAAATGCGTACGTCTCTTTTCAATTATTTCTTGAAATTATCATATTCCCCTTTTAATACAATGAAGAATTTCTAACTCGTCTGAAATATTAGCATGAGCTTCTTATGAACTAATTAAAGCAGCTATAGCATTGGCTGCTAACTTTTTATTATTACTGATACCCATGATCTTATATGTATATTTGTTTTTTGTTGAATTATTGACAGCATGCCTTGCGACATAAGCTTTGAAGAGCTTCGTGCTATGGCGTATGAAGAAGCCAAGCACGGCTGTACTTTAGAGCACATCGTATGTGCAATGCTTTCATCTATTTCTATTAAGTTTTTTTATGTTATTATATCTACTTTTGATCTCATCACTCTGATCTATATTTTTAAGCTTATATATGCCCCCCTAATTAGGTAGTTCATTTGGTTGCAGTTCTATATGGCTCCCTTTTTTATTATCTTAAAAATGACCTGCAATTTTTTCATACCCAAGCTTTTTTAATTTTTATTTTTTTATTTATCGAATATGTACTATGCTTGAAAATTGTGCTTGCATGATTAACTACGTGAAACTTTTCATACAAATAGTCATTTAAAACAATGCTTACTTTATCGTGTCATAATAACCTTTATCCTCTTTGGGGTAGGCTGTAAGTTGTTGTCATGACTAATATAGATACTTAAGTTCAATGTTTATATTGATGCAGGTTGAGAGGGAGAGGAATTTATTGCAATCAAAAATTTCAGAATTTGATAACACACCAAAACAGGGCAAAAAGGTACCAAAAAAGGTCAATGAAGTAAAGAGCATGGTAGATACTGCTGTCATGGTCATGCCCAAATCTGATCTTGGTATGGAAAATCCGCTAAAGATTGGTGGGAGCTGCGGCCCATGTTATGCGGCACCGGCATTTACCAGTTTTAGTCAACTGGGATCTGTGGCCAATGTTACATCAGCCTTCAGGTTACTTCCCTTTCCAATATTCCTTTTCCTTGAGTCAAATCAACATAGTATTTTTCACCAAAACTTGACTTCATAACATAATCTTAGCCAATGGGGGCAAGGGTGCAGGGGTCGGGTATGGGTTTGCTTGATCATGTCTCTGTTTTCAGAGTTATCGTTAGATATATAAAATTGTTGATTTGGAGTTCATATCTTCTTTGTGCTTCTCCGTTCTCTACCTTTTGGGTTGAATCATTTCTGACGACCTGTTATTGCTGACATGCATGGCTAAATAGGGAGAAGCAGGACTGCAAGGAGGACAGCAAGGAGAGGAATTTAATGCAGTCAGAATTGTCAGAATTCGATAATGATGAGGCCTTGCGTACTCCCCCGAGTTACGCCGTATCAGATAATACACCTGATCAGGGCAAAAATGCACCAAAGGCCAACATAGTAAGGATCAAGATTGCAGATACTGCTCTCATGAACATCGACAAATTTGATCTTGGTACAGGAAGTCCGCTAAAGACTGGTGGGAGCTGCGGCCAATGTGATGCGGCACCGGCATTTACCAGTTTTACTCAACTGGGAACTGCGGCCAATGTTACATCAGCCTTCAGGTTACTTCCCTTTCCAATATTCATTTTCCTTGAGTCAAATCAACATGGTATTTTTCACCACAACTTGACTTCATAACACAATGTTAGCCATAGGGGGCAAGGGTGCAGGGGTCGGGTGTTGGTTTGCTTGATTTTGTCTTTGTTTTCAGAGTTACTGTTAGATATATAAAATTGTTGATTTGGAGTTCACATTTCTTGGATATGCTACTTTTTTGAGTTAAATTGTGTCTAACGACCTGTTATTGCCGACATGCATTGCTAAATAGGGAGAAGCAGGAGGACAGCAAGGAGGACGGTATTTGGTTGAAGGAAAATTGGTCAATCGGGGAGGTATGCATTTTAAAAAAATGCCGGTGCTCTCAGCCTACTAAGAAGTGTAATTTGGACTTCTATTTTATTGCGATTTTTTTTATTTGATGCACCTATGAATTGAATATTTCATTGTGTATACTGATGCAGATACCATTCGATCAAATGTCTCTTGATGTTCAGTACCACCACCAAGCAAGAACCTTCTCTCTTAAGCCAAAAGGAAACAGGAGGGATTTTAGTCTGGGCTACATTTTTCATTTTTGATGTAAAAAAATGATCTTCCAACTGATGTTTAACTTTCTATGATAAGCTGATTCGCTTTAAGGAAGTATAGTATGTTTGCAATTTTTGGTGAATGTTTTGAATAAATATTGTAGTTTCTTGTCTTTGATTTAAAAAAATGATGTTCCAACTGATATTTAACTTTCTAAGATAAGCTGATTTGCTTCAAGGAAATATCATATGTATGCATTTTTTGGTGAATGTTTTGAATAAATTTTGTAGCAAAGTAGATGTAAATTGTAGGTACATGGTGATCTCTATATGCATGTGCCGTTGCACTTTGATGTACATTACTCTCCCTCTTTTGTTTTCGGCATATTCTTATAATCTTTTCTGTCCATATTCATGGGTATGACTTGTGAGATCCCGTAAATTAATTATTAGATTTTCAAACCCATGAAATCTCATCTCGTACAATCCCTCCACGAACATGTTCTAAGCTCTTGTTGCTCTGTAGCACATTAGCACTTGTCAATACCAAGGTGCAAAAGGAATTGAGGGACAAAAAAAAGTAACGAGCTTCACAAATTTAAATTAAATGTAAAACGGCTTTATTGTTTCGGCGGACAATAGACATACTTTCGTATTAAATTGTTACATTTTTTTCAAACTTTTACTTTCAAATAAACAAATAAATACGCTAAGGGAAAAAACCTGCTCAGACCTTTACTTCCTGACCTTAATTAAGCCTGTATACACCCAACTTAAAAATTACTAATCATACAGAGGAAATATGGGCCAGCTCAATACCTTAAAAATCTGTGTTCTGGACGCTGCTTGGGTTAATGGGCTTTTATAAACCGTATCCTTACGAAATATATGAGAAATACATTAGAAGAGAAGAAAATGAAAGAAACAAAAGATATATATATATTTTTTTAATCAAATCACGAGTTCCTTGGGGAAAAGTTTGCAAGTAATTTCAGAGCGTGATGCTATCCGTAATTTTGCAGAGTTGAAATTTGTCACAAAACAAGACCTAATTAAATCGGGCCTAAAACAATCTTTAGTCATCAATCGAAACAACGAGGAATCGGAAATATCAGTACAAAATTAGATAAGTAACACGAAAAAGTGAAAAAAGGTTGCGGGTACGTGTTAATCGCTAAACATATCGGCAATCATTCAACGCTTTGTTCGATTCTAGAAAGACCGACATTAATATCTCGCAGAAGACCAAATTTTGTGTTGCGGGTCATTCTATTGTGATTATCTGACTCGTTACAAATACATACAGGTAAAGGAACAACTAACCCGGGATTAGGGATGCGACATATGACCAAACAGGTCAATAGTGGGGAAGCAATTGCCGTGTGACATGGCATTCCAGTAGAACCCAGCAAATTGCAATCTACTCTTGACTCTCTCAAAGAAGAACAATCGAAGAAGAAACCTGAAGCAAATCTACTCGAACGAACTAGTACTAGAAGTCAGAAAGCAACCGAATCTACTCGAACGAACTAGTAGTAGAAATCAGAAAGCAACAGAAACCCTAACCCTAAAATTGTGGCCATGGCGTCGTCGAGGGTGACGTCACCCCCGTCGATCTTCTCCCCTCCGATCACCGAGATGCAGAGCCCCATCCCCATGGATTCCCCCGGTAAAACGCTCGGATCCATGAATATGGAAGATCTGTTTCGAAACATCTACAACGATGAAGGAGTAGGCGGTGGGGTCGGAGCTATAGGAGTTGGATCCCGGACTGACGTCAGCAGTGGAAAGACGGTGGATGAGGTGTGGCGGGAGATCTCGTCGGTAAAGCCCAGGGCTGACGCCAGCACCTCCGGCGCGGCTGTTTCCGGAGGGGAGATGACGCTGGAGGACTTTCTGGCAAGGGAGGAGGAAGGGAAGCCCAGAGTTAGGGGTTTGAGCGGATTGGTAGGATCTGTAAGTGGAATTAATGGAGATGGAATTAGTGGAAATGGAAATAATGGAACCGGGAGAGGGAGAAAGAGGCAAATTTTGGATCCGGTTGATCGAGCTACAGTGCAGAGACAGAAAAGAATGATTAAGAACAGAGAATCAGCTGCAAGATCAAGAGAGAGAAAACAGGTATAAGATTTAGCTTTCTCCCTTTCCTCGATAGGAATAGTAATTCGGTTCTGAAAATTGAAGTAGGAATTACTCATAAAATCAAGAAGTTTGGATTAGAAATGGAGTGAGCAGTGTTTTTGACAGAATCAAGTCATATTGAAGTGGGATTGTAGTCGGACTCTTGTATCCTTTTCTCATGCCGATTTCAGATATTGCCAGTAAAACACACTAAGCCCTAAAATTTTATGTTATACGCTTCATTTTATTTATCTATATATATATATATAGAGAGAGAGAGAGAGAGAGATGGGCTATGGTGCATTGCAATGCATGGAGGGGTTTGTGCATTGAACCATAAATCTAAAATTCAAAATCTAAATGACTGATCCAAACCGTTCATCTTGTTCTCCATATTAATATGTGCTTGGAGACCAAATTTTACATTTTTCTGATTTTTTTTACTATTTATTAAGTATTTTACAAAATTGTTGATCTAACGGTGGATGCTGATTTTACTGTTTTGTTAAGCCACCGTAGGATCAACAATTTTATAAAATACTTAATAAATAGTAAAAAAATTCAGAAAAATATAAAATTTGGTCTCCAAGCACATATTAACATGGAGAACAAGATGAACGGTTTGGATCGGTCATTTGAATTTTGAATTTTAGATTTATGGTCCAATGCACAAACCCCTCCATGCATTGCAATGCATCATAGCCCATCTCTCTCTCTCTCTCTCTCTATATATATATATATTTTTTTTTTTTTTTTACTTCCAGTCATGTGTGAGTTCAAGCCAGGTTCTTGAGCTTTGGATTTATTATCTCTAAAGGTTTGAAACTTTGAATTATTGGTTTTGTAGGCATATGTTGCTGAGCTTGAATTACTGGTTTCACACCTGGAGGAAGAAAATGCCCAATTATTGAGATATCAGGTAAATGTTTTTTTTGAAGTTTTCAGAAGGCAAAAGAATGAGTGAATTTGATTTTTGTGTGCATATTTTAATATTATGTGAAAGTAATGTAATGTTCTTTCAGATATACAAAAGATTATTTGTTTTTTTGTTTATTACAAGTTCATATTTCATATGAGTGTAACTCACTAGTTTGTATTCAATAACAGGAGGAGGAGCAACAGAAGAGGCTTAAGCAGGTATAGATCACATTTAAGTATTTTGTTTACCATATGGGTTGAATTCTAATTAAGAACATCACATTTAGTATTTTATTCCTAAACAATATATCTTCTTGTTGGGAATTGTGTTTTTTCTAATATTAATTATGTGGGCATTAATACATTAATATCTTTTGCTGAATTTAATTTATATAAATCGAATTTTGTGCAGCTGATGGAAAACCTTATTCCAGTTACCGAATGCAAAAGACCAAAACGAAAGATTAAAAGAACCAATTCAATGGAGTGGTAGAGAAAGTGTTGGTCTTGCTCAAATGCATCCCCTTTTGAAGATGCTAACGTAACACAAGGTGATGCTCAGAGAAACCCAAGAGCTGAAATAATTTATGAGAGAGATTGGGCTTAGGAATGCACAAGGTTAGCTATGATTTTACTTGGTGCTGTTAAATTATGTTTGTTTGAGCAGTAGTTGTTTAGGAATGGAGAACAAGCCGGGAGAGAATGGAGAAGTGTTGTATGTTTTCTTTTATTGATTATATAGAATATCTTTAGTCTCCTATATTGTTCTTTGGCCCCATTTATCTGGCGAGCTGGGAGAATGTGAAGTATTGTATTGTTCTTTTTCTTTATTGAATTTTTTGAATATAAATAAGCGTAAATTTGAGTCTTGTTTTTTGCTCCCTTTATCTGGCTATGATGAAAGAAAGCTCTTTTGAGATTCAGACAAGTATCGATATTCTGGTTGCATTCTGTCAGTTATCCTAAATTTTGTTTTATCGGAGTTGAACTAATGTTGATATGGATGGGCTCAGAGTGTCGGTTTACCGTGCTTTCAAATTATAGTGAGCTACAGAATTTAGATGCATATTTAAAAATCAGGTGGATAGGATTATATTTACTCAGATTTTGGGAACCTGTATTGGAATACTTCTTTTTGCGATTTTATTCCAATTCGGATGAGAACATATAATTTATTTTAGGATGTCCTAATAAGGATTGGCCATTGGATTTAACGTGTTATTTGATCGAATCAGTTTTTATTAAACAAATCAACTAAATCACCATAGATGCCAAGTACTCCATTATGTTTTAAATATCATCCAGTTAGCATCTAAGACATTAAAGAAAAAATGAAATTCCAATTAAAGAAGGATGAGAATGCTATGAAATATCTCTGTTAGCATCTAAGACATTTAGATAAAAACCCTAATCCAAAACGCAAAACTAAATTTCAAACCAACGTATGAAGCTACGAAGAGCATCTAATTTGTTGTCATGCATAGCGCATACAATCTAAACAAAAGACTATATCTCTATGAACTCATTACATCAGCAATAAATATGTTGCCTGATTCACACCATCCTGCAACTACATCTTTGCTTGCACACTGCATTTGCAACAAAGCAATTTAAGTGCCATATTTACCAATAATTAAAAAACGGAAAACTAACTGTGTGGTGGCCACTATAATATATATTCATTGGTCGGCAAGTGTTTCTTTTGTCTCCGGAAAGTAGACCAAGAAACTGATAAGAGAGTACTGTTATTAGCAAAAACTTTGACCAAGAAAAAAATAAGATAATAGCCGTCATACCTTGGAAAATCCCAGCCAATTAGAATCTCCTCTAAATGAGAAAGCTTTCTCACTTTCTTTCCAGTTCCCACATGTTACCTGCAACAAAAATTCATTATCTGAGAATGAATTGCAGATTGGTCATAAAAAATATTAACATGCCATCCTTAGAAACTAGCTGCAGAGGTTCTAACTATTTCTTATAGAAAACTTTAACATGCAGCACTCATGACGTTGTAGAAAGGAACGTGATTAGCTAGAGAAGGCTTGATATTTGAATATCTCAGTAAAATGTGCCCTTGCAAAACCTAAAAGCATCATGTAAACTCTCTAATAAGAGAAATACTGTATGCACCCCGCAAAACAGAGAGAGAAGTAGCAATGTAAGTATATTTGAGGAAAAAAAAACATTGGGAGTAACAAAACATAACAAATTCTCTATGATTTAAAAAAATATACAGCATATTTGTCAGTCTGCAAGGGTACAAATGACATCCTGATATTTTGTGAGTACATAAATGCAACAAATATTTTATCTTATCTATCAGGCTAACTATTAAAGAAAAAAAGAAAAAGTACAAGCAGTAGAAATGTACCTCATAATCCACGCCTTGAATATAAATATAAGAGGGATTAATTGATGAAAATGACAGCCCTGTTATCTGCACAAGATCCAAAAAGAAAAACATGACCAAAATATCTACACAAGTGCCAAACTTGAAAAATAAATAAAGAAAGCCCAACCTCATACTTGGAGCAGTTGCTCCATCTCGATAAAGTTGTCCACCTTTCATCAGTAAGAAAGGAATTTTATAACTTAAATAGAAGATTAAAAGCTTTATTCATTTCTGAGGATTTTTAAATTGAATGTATGAACCAATTGACAATAAAAAAAAAAGATAACCTTCTAGGGTCAACAATCGTCAAATTTCGGTCAGACCCACCAATTGCAATGGAACCAGAAGGAGATGCACAGACAGCATATATCATATCTCCTACTGAACTAAAAATTCTTTGTACACACCCACCATTTTTATTTGCTCTCAAGTCCCATATACTCAGCTACAGAGTAAATTAATTACATAAAACAGGCCAGGGGAAAAACACGAAATATAGATTATTAAATTAAGCCCAACCTGAGAACCTTCAGCAACAGCTAGTAAGGGAGAGCTCCCATTCATTTGAGTTGAATTTCCAATAAATGCTAATGAATTTGGATACCATAATCTAAATCATAAGAAAGAAACTAATTATGAGAAGTACCAACATAACAAAAATTAGAAAAGTTGTAATCAAGAAAAGATGAGGGCCTACGTGCGAAAGCTACGTATAGGAATGTCTTGATCGTAGACATCTATACTCTTGCAAAAGCTCCTAGCAACTGCTACCTGAAAAATAAAATTATAAATGAAAAAATTTAGAAGAGAATGGTTCTGTTGCCAAAAGTTTTAGGCGCCGCAATTTGCCACAACTTCACTTTTGTATAGTATTTCGAAATTCAAAGACCAAACAGTTATCCATACATCACAAGAGATGTGTGCACGTACAAAAATTTCCGGATAGCGTACAAAATCCAAAGCTCAGAAAATGAGCATGCGAGAATTTATTTTTTGTATTTAGATCGATCTACTGATCTTATACAAAATAGCCACAGAAGTTTACAAATTTTGTATATTTACACATTGATTTTGACATAAAATAAGATTACCCACTCGCTTAGTTGGTCAGACTTCTTGTTATAGTATATTCATGTAAAAGATAAATTTTAGCAACTTGTGTTACCAGACTTGTAGTCCTGGAACCCTACTCATTTAACAAGGCATTGTAAATACCTTTTTTCTTTGAATCAGAGTAAAAAAGAAGAGAAGCATACAGTAGACCAGTGAATTGGGCTGAAGCTGGCGCCAGCCCAACTGGCTTCTCCTACTCCAAAATCATGTGGCAGTACAGAGTATGACAGCCTGTCAATGTCTAAGAAAATTTTACTTCCAGTGGAAAAAAAATAAGCTTTGTTCAAACTGGTTTTTGCATTAAAAGAGAGGGAATTGACATGGTACCAGAAGAGGTGGTGTCTAGTTGGGATACAATAAGATGTCCAAAAGAATCGACCGTGCCCAAAATCAGGCAATTATCACCTGCAATGCAACAATACGTTTGTTATGGAAAGGGTTTTGATAATCCGAGATATAAAGTAAACTAAATTGTTTTAAATATAAGCAAACAAACTCAATTGAAGTCAAAATTAGAAAATATCTAAAAGGTTAAATTTAAGAAGCATACCCTTAGATTCAGCAAGAACTACACTACAAATCTCTGATCTGTGTGGGCACCGATCCAAAATTGATGCATCGTGAACCTTACAAGGTGAATTGAAGTATAGATAAAACATGCACATACGAAATAAAATTGAATAAGCAGACAATGGTGAAAAGTTCACAATGAATAATGCTATAGCTATACACACCTGTGCTTCGATAGGAATCAAGAGACTCTCCTTTCCCTTAGCAACCCTGGATCCTTCCATAGATATCTTCAGCATAATGACAAAGAAAATAGTAAAATTTATAATACGGACCTTACAACCTGATAAGCAGTATATATAATGCATCTACTCAACCATACCACATGTGAAACAAAAGTCTGATTGTCATTATACAAAACATATACTAAAGAGTGAGGTTATGGTACTATGCCTAGCGCGTATTGGTCCGTACTATGGATCAATATCTTCATTCCGTTCAACATGATCTCCATACGAAATTGTACTTGTAGATCAAATTTACAGATTTCAAAATTCTTTACTATTTGGGGGAATTTCATGTATACCCCTCAAAAACTTGGAAATTACATATTTCCCCCTCTAAAATTCATAATATCATATTTACCCTTCTAAACTTAAAAAACTCACGAATTTACCCATTTTAATATCTTTTCTATTAAAACTCATTTAAAATTTTTCAAGTACCCATTTTACCCTTATCCTTATACCAATTTTTTATTTGGCAGCCTGAAGAAGAAAACAAAAGAAACCTCATCTCCTTTCTCCGTCGTCCTTTCTTCTCTAACACTAATTTATTTTGTTACGTACTACTAGGCTAGAGTTAGTGCAACGAGTTAGTGCAACGATCTGGGTCAATCTTGACTCAGTCAGTGAAGAGAACTGGGTCTTGTAATGTCAGTAATTCATTATAGAAGAGGAGCGCTGGGAACAACCTGGAGAGCACGGAAGGCAATCTGTTAATTGAAGGCCTGTTACACCAACTCAGCCAATTAAACTGACTAGACGCTGATTTGTAATAACAAGAGTAGTTAGAAGAATTTAGTAAACCAATTTCTGTAAATTTTGTTTCTCTACGATTCCCTATAAGAGGCTTAGAAGTGTCTCATTTCATGCAATTGAATAAGAATTTTCTGGTTTCTATCTCTTGTTTCTATTTGCTGTTCTTTTGTATCCAAGATCCGATTTCTTTAAATTGGATCAAATTGTTCATTATATTGTGACATTGCTATGATTCTGAGCTTTGCTACATCAGAGGCGTTGCAGTTAGGTACTGGTATTTTATTTTGAGAATGCCATTTCCAGTTTTATTCATTAATTACAAGAGTAGATTGATATTCTCTGATACAAAACAAGAAGATTTAACAAATTTTGCCGGTGGCAGTCCTTCCTCATCGAATTGCAGCCTATTTCTTTTTTAAGATTGAGTCATTTCTCTGTCAAGTATTAGACATGTTTTCTTGATAAACTAATGTCTTCTTCTAAAAAAGGGAATGTATGATATTTATAAGGTCTTGGCTGTAAATTTCACACACTGGTTTGTCAGACCTCTGAGGAATTCAATTTATAGCAAAACTTGTTTTAATGCATAACAACACGATGAGAGTATTCGATTTTCATTTGCAAATGAACATGAGCTCCTGTCTCTTATAACAAATTGTGATCTTTATTTTTGAACCCATCTGAGAGATGTCTCTAATCTTCATGCTTTGTCTTCATGATCTGATTTGATTGCATCATTCGAGAAAGTTTTAGATAGACATTGGGAGTGTGAAAAAGAGATTAAAGCTTTGGTAAATCCATTGATTGAACACCTAAAAAGAGATTGAGATTTCTTTTGTCTTCTTCAGACTTCAAAATTTAAAATTGGCATAAGGGTATAATGGGTACTTCAAAAAAATTTAAATGAGTTTTAATAGAAAAGATATTAAAATGGGTAAATTTGTGAGTTTTTTAAGTTTAGAAGGGCAAATATGATATTATGAATTTTAGAGGGGGAAATACGTAATTTCCAAGTTTTTCAGGGGGATACATGAAATTCCCCCTTACTATTTAGATAGGTAGAAAATGACTAAATCTAAAAATTCCAGACAATTCATGAGTAGTGATTTTCTATCTATCTAAAAATATAGAAAAATATTCTAAAAATGTAAAATTTTGTGGCAAGTACATTTTCATATGGTGATCATGTTAAATGGTTCAGAAGTTCAGATTTACTATTTGAACTTTGAACACAATGATATTGATCCATAGTACAGACCAATCCGAGCTATGCATAGTACGATAGCCTCACTTTATATTAAATTAGACTTATATGTAGCAGAAGGATCAACTGCTGTACTAGCTCAGGCAAGCCTCCCTGCTTAGAAAGAACCAGAACTGCACAAAGAATGCAAGACAAGAGGATAAAGACATGCACCTCCAAGTTGTACACGTGGCACCCAGAAGCAATGTAGACCGAAGAAGATGACTCATCTTCGTTCACCTAAAATAAGCAGACAGACACAGGAACAGCTAAGTCAAATGAACCAAAGAGAAAATATTTTTAATAGAAAAAAAAATAAACAAAGAGAAAATGAAATACATGGAGAGCGAGGCGGGTGGGTTGAAGGCTAGCAGGAGAAGGGTCGGAGAGGAGGGAAGGCGGTATCGACGCCTTTCTCAGGCTCCTCACTTCTACCATCTCTCAATTTAGCGCGGCAGCCCTTGTAGCGGCGTTGCTGAACTACTAAGAGCTACCTCGTTCTCCTCAGGTGGAGTCCATTTTTTCTGAGGTAACAGAATATTTCTGTTTAGATATGCACCGTCTGATCCTAATCCGTACCAATTCAGACCGATTTAGAATTCACAGTGATCCTTTAATATTCGTGCGGATTCTGATCGGACAGTCATTATATAAACATTAATATTCTGTTACCTTGGATTATCTAGATTATCTGGAGTAACTAAGATTCTGAGTTTATATTTGGACCGTGCGATCAGAATCAGGTCAATCCGGTCCGAGGTGGAATGCAAGGGTTCTCTTTAATATTCGTGCCATAACAGATCTGACGGTATAGATCAAAACTCAAGATGTAAGTTACTATGTAAGTATGTGAATTCAGTTCTCTCCTGCCCTTTTGGACTACCATTTTTATTGATCCGTCTGTTTTAATTGTACTGGACCGGGCCTATTGGACCGAGACAACTCCTAGTGGGCCTTGATTAAAAGTAGCGGCTAAAAGTGTAATAAAAATTGTAAAACCTTCCGTGCGATTATCTCCCGACTTTTCTCTCCGTCTGCTCGTGGTTCAGTCTCCTTCCACACTCGACACAAAAGATGGAAGCGCTTCTCTCCAGCTCGCAACCCAACTCTCCCTTCCTCTCCTTCCCTTGCTATTCGATTCGCGCCCCTCCCTTCGCCACACTCCCTCGCCGCAGACGATCCTTCAAACTCAACTCTTACTCTGCTTCCTCTCCAGCAAAAATATCATCCAGACGTACCAAGACCGTACCCGATAACCCGCCTTCGTCTTCCTCCCTCTACTTGCGACCCAGCCTCTACCAAATAGGCCAGTCACGAGCCACTAGCCGTACCTCAGTGTTTGAGTTCTTACGTGGCCTTGGGATTGTAACCGACGAGTTGGAGGGGCTTGAATTGCCTGTGACCGTGGAGGTCATGAAGGAGCGGGTTGATTTTCTTCACTCAGTTGGTTTAACGATTGAAGATATCAATGCGTACCCTCTTGTGCTGGGATGTAGTGTGCGCAAAAACATGGTGCCGGTACTGGATTATCTTGGCAAGATTGGGGTTCGCAAATCGACTTTCACTCAATTCCTTAGGCGTTACCCTCAGGTATTGATGAGATTTTCTGGTCTAATATTTTTTTATTAGATTGTTAGAGGAATTTACAATCTACTTTGGTTTTCTCTTTGGAAGTCTTGCAACAGGAACTTATCCTACTGGTATTGTATAGTTCTTGAGTTCTAGGAAAGGTACCTTACCAACAAAATAGAACAATTTACAAAGCTTTAACTGAATCTGATATAAAATATCTCTAGGACCAATTTTTTTTATGTTACCTTGATTAAGCAGAAAACAATTGCACCTCGAAACAGCAATTTATACTTAAGAAAAGGAAATTAGTTTGACACTCAATTACTCAACCAATAGATGGATCAATGGCAACCATAGATACCAGTAGCTGGCCTGAGCTATACAGTACCAAAATCCATGTCTGCTCTCTGTATGGTGCCATTAGTACAAATGTGGCCATTAAGCATATGTACAAGATATCTTTGCTAAAAGAAGTTAATTGACCCTCTAAAATCAATCCTAACCATTACATAAATTTTCACTTTCGCTTCAAATCTCAGGTACTGCATGCAAGTGTAGTTGTTGATCTCATGCCAGTGGTGAGGTATCTCCAAGGCATGGACATAAAACCGGTTGACATTCCTCGTGTGCTGGAGCGTTACCCTGAGGTTCTTGGGTACAAATTGGAGGGCACAATGAGCACCTCAGTTGCCTTCCTTGTAGGCATTGGTGTGGCCCCACGTCAGATCGGTAGTGTTCTCACGCGTTACCCAGAAATCCTCGGCATGAGAGTTGGGCGTATTATAAAACCTTTTGTTGAACACCTTGAAAGCATTGGGTTACCAAGGGCTGCCATAGCTAGGTTGATAGAACAACAGCCGTATATACTAGGATTTAATCTCATTGATCAAGTCAAACCCAATTTGGTGGCATTGGTTGAATTTGGTGTGAGAAAGGAGGTGTTGAGTTCTATTATAGCAAGGTATCCAGATATATTAGGGTTTGAGCTGAGGGAAAAGCTTGTTGTGCAACAAAGCTTGCTCGAATCAAGAGTTTTGGTTGGTCGAGAGGAGTTTGGCACGGTTATTGAGAGAATGCCTCAAGCGGTTAGTCTAAGTAGAGATACAGTATTAAAACACATAGAATTTTTTAAAAATTGTGGGTTTTTGTTGAAGCAAGTTAGTACAATGGTGGTGCACTGCCCGCAAATCCTAGCTTTGAATTTGGATATCATGAAGTTGAGTTTTGATTTTTTCAAAAATGAAATGGAGAGAGAAATAGAGGAGTTGGTTGAGTTCCCTGCTTTCTTTACGTATGGGCTCGAATCTACTGTACGGCCCAGGCACAAAATGGTGACTAAAAAGGGACTGAAGTGCTCTCTTGCATGGCTTTTGAATTGCAGTGATGACAAATTTGAGGAGAGAATGAGGTATGATTCCATTGGCATTGAGGAGATGGATGCAGGGACAGAATCGTCTTTTGATATGGAGAAGTTTGCAGAGCCGAGAGAAGAACAATCTGGATCTGAATACGACGAAGATAGTGATTTTGAAGATAGTGATGGTGATTACATTTGATATTCTTTTTGTCGATGTAAATTTTTGTAACTTGGGTACTTTTATTTTGTTATGAGTGAAATATTTTAGCTTAGTGATAATGGTGAAAGTAATTATTCTCGAGTTCCCTATTTATCTTGCAACCAAGGGAGAGGGATGCTAAGCACCCCCTATAAATTAAAATTTTGCACAGTCCTTTAAAATTTTAAATTTTCAAAAGTTATTACTAGTAGCCTCTCAATAAATGAAATTACGTAATACTTGTGCATTCAGTCCCCCTAATCTCAATTTTTATGGTTCCGACCCTACTAACAACCTATGACGGTGTGCTCAGTAACTAAACCAAACCAGTCACAACTGGTAAATTTGTTAGTTAGTGTTGTTGATTCATGCACAAATTCAAGACCATGAACCTGCAGTACAAACTTTGAACGTGAAAAGCAATAGGAAACATGTCCATAATTATAACCATATATTATAATTGTAGTTATAGACAGTATATACCAATTAAAGATATGAGAACAAAAAGGTTTTAGATCTCTAGCATCAGCCATCAGCCTCGTACATAGAGAAACACATATCATCTGAATGGAAAGTAAAAGTAGCGATATCTTTTGGAACACGCAAAATACGCTATGATAAATTGATAATGATACAATTTGAGCAGAGCCTAGTGCCTACGCCAAGAAGGAATGATAAAATACGCCATTGTTATATTTTAAATCCAATAGATGTTAGCGGTATAAGGAATGTCTCTAAAAAAAAAGAGGGTTCAAATGCCTTCATTTTTTGTATCTTCATCATGCCTTCATTTTTAAATGCTTTAATAACTCAAAATTTAAAATTTAAGAGTCAAAATAAAATCATTAGATATGACCTACATCATTTTATTTACGCACGTGTAAAAATTTATGGCATTCCAACTTTATTATGGTTATCATCAAGAAATTATAAAAAATATACTAATGTGGATAATTTACAAACGTTGATTTTTCAACTTATTGATTCACATAAAAACAAAATTTAAATGTTATATTTTTTTATGAGCACAGAGAGAAAATAACATAGATCACATTCAATGATTTTATTTTGACTTTTAAGTTTTAGATTTTGAACTATAAAAATTTATAAAAATGAAAGCACGATAAAGACACAAAAAATAGAGGCATTTGAACCCTCCTAAAAAAATAGTACAATTAAACTGTTGTTTCCTCCTACCTTTTCTTTCTTTAAGAAAAAAATTTTAATTTAATTTTGTACCACTTGAATAATAATAATTATTATTATTATTACTATTAGTAGTAGTATTATTATTATTTATAATCGATTTGTGTACAATGTTTCAGTAGCCATTTACACTATATTGAATTAATACGGTTTTAATTTGGTTTATTCTGTAAGCATTAAAATTGAAAATGTTGTGTCACCTTATTTATAAGAACGATTTTTAGTGCTGGTTGGATAATTATTTTTGTTAAAGAATTAATTATTCAATTTTTTTTTTTTAAATCTGTGAATTATTCAGTTGTTTATAATTCGTTTAATTGATAAAATCTCCATGTTACGTCTTACTGCAATTTCCATTCAAACTCGATACTTCAATGTTGCGTTACTTTAAATTTGATCAGGATTGTGATTTTGTTACTTATCCTTTCTTTACTAACTGCACCCAACTTTTATGCAAACCAATTTATTGAACAACAAATTGGTTCTTAATTACCAATAATAATTCTGCTAAGGATATGCAGGATTTTTTTTTTAAATCACCGGACACGGAAATATTATCCACTATAAGATCAAAAAATACAATATAACTTAGTTCTATACTAAATAGGTGCATGGAAAAATATATATGATGTTTATATATGGTAGTTGCATACATAAAAGGTTTTATAGGGATATTACAAAAATGTAAAAGGTGGAGTATTTGTATCTAAATATTACAAAACAACCGTAAATGTTCTTTTTACAGAGAGGCTAAACTAAGAAATATTTGCAATCATCAAATTATTTGCAACTGTGTAGTAATGTTTGAACATTTAATTTGGTGATGAAGGATATAAAGTGTGTAATTTTTGTTTTCCTGTGATAATATGCAAAATAAAATTTACTTGAGGAATAGTAAAGTAGCACTGAACCATAATTCAGACAAGCAGACTGTTTTATATTCCAGCTTAAGCTGTAAATATGCATGCTAAGTTATGCAAAACACCATTCGGTGTCTGTTCATGCACGAAAAACGTTGTTGTTATCAAGGGTTCAGTGAAAAAATTTTATTGGTATAATGGCATTATGTACTAAACATGGTATTTGCTGCAAAATAAGACACAGAAAGTAAATTTTTTTAATGTTTAACAACTCATAATTACCCAGCAACCAATCCAGTTACTTTTAACAGTACCAGAAAACTCAGCTTTGGCGAAAATCAGCAAGGCTGTTTACCAGAAAATCAGAAAAAACCACGACAATCAAAGATAACAGAATCAGCAAGCATCAGATATCAGTAGCAGGAAAATTCAGCAAATCAAAATCAAAGCCAGCATCAACAAAAAAGGTCACACAGATCATCACAACCGAAATCAAAACCTGAATCAATAATTACCTTTTTGTTCTTACCAGTATTTGCACAAAACCTGATCAGCATCCAAAATCAAGATCACACAAAACTATGGCTGCTTCTCCACCAGAGTCTTGCATTCCTACCCCAGATTCAAATTCAACTCCTGCTCCTATTCCTAAATTGATCCAAATCAATTTCACTACTCAATTAACCTCAAGTTAGACAAATCAAACCTTTTGCTATCAAAATCTCAAGTGTTACTTGTAATTCGTGGACGTGGGTTCTTCTCCTTTCTCGATGGCACAACAGCACCACCTCCAACCACTGTTATTGATATCTCAGGTGCAATTGTCAAGTCCTTTCTGCGACACATGGCATCGTCAAGATCGACTGATCGTTGCTTGGGTTTCACCGAGCCTTGGTCCCTCTATTCTCTTTACAAGTGATCAGCTTCCAGATGTAGGTTGATCTATGGCTGATGCTCCACCAGTCCTACTCGATCGGTCCCTGCTCAATTCTATTGGCTGGCCTCGCACTCAGTAGGTATAAAATCGTGATGCTTATACACAACTGTGATCTGCCTTGTAGAATACCTGGTCCCCAATGGCAAGGCAAGAAAAACGTCCATTTAGCAATAGAAATGGTTGGATAAAAGAAATATATTTTGTCAACAGACAGTAGCTCTACTGAGTGGATTTATTGGCAGTTGTACCTGATCACATCCTGCATCAGAAATTGCAATACTTTATTCTAAATAAGTCATTTGTGGCGTATTTCATTTTCTTTTATTTGTTCAGGATTTGATAAAAGAAACCACTGTTGGTTACCAAATATCTAGCCAGTGTAACTATAGGTTAGCTATATCAATTCCTTTCATTCTTTAGAAAAAAGAAAAAAAACCAACTACCACATTTTGGATGTAACGGTTACTAGATGGTATGTCTTGATACCAAGCCATATATGCAAATGATGGGTACAGATTATTAATCAAATTGCTTAGGTAGATCTTCTATTTTGGTTGATCCCAAAAAATTTAGACAGTCAAAAATAGACACTGTATACAGACAAAATCAAATTGCCTAGGTAGATCTTTGATATTGGTTGATCCAAAAAAATTTAAGGCCTTAATATATAAAGAAAAGGACAGATTGGGAATTGACTGCAATATGTTAACTGAAAGTAAGTACTGAAATGTACTATGAACCATTATTAGATATTAATGAGTGCCAGTAACAGGCATTGATGAATTGGAGCAGATAACCAGAAAAGTTGGTGCTAATATACTTGAAAAAAAAAAAGGAAAGATGCAAATTATGAAACTGCAACCAATAAGTTGAACTTAAAAAATAGTTCAAAAAAATTGTAGAGAGAAAGAGCGAGTACTGGTTGTGGAGGAGGTGAGTGAAGGCGAGCTAGTAGGTGCCGGTGGAGCGGAGACGGAGAGATGGGAGACAGGGTAAGAGAGCGCGCCTAGAGAGGAGCTCAGCTTGAAGAGAACGAACTACTCGATGGTCGTTGAGGTCGACAAGGCGGGGGAGGCAGCATTGGAGGTCGGAGGCATCGTGAGAACTGTAGGGAACACTCGGAGTGGGAAAATCGCTGGTCAGATATTATCTCTTCTTTTATTTTCTTCGCTTAGGTCGAGAACATTCGGCAGTGGGGAAGGGGGCGATGGTGCAGCGGTCACGGTTGGAGAGGAGGGAGGAGAGAGGGAAGTGGCGATGGAGAGCGGTGAACTCTTCAGAGAGAACTGTCAGAATCGAAATTTCTCGAGCGAAAAGGGAGAGGAAAAAGAAACATTTCGACAAAAGAGTAGGTCCTATCTGTCGGTGATACTGTAGCAAGTACTACTATAGTCTACAGTGGACAAACCCCATCCAAAATTAGAATATATCCATCGATTTAGAGATATGGCTTAAAGTTAGAACTTAGAATAGGATCTATCTGTCACGGAGCATTCAAATATTTAGAGAAAAAAAAAAAAAATCAATTTTGAGATCTGATATCACTGCTGAAGGGTGACGCCTGTATGTACAGTTGTACACGCTTCAGCTTCAATTAATTCATTTGTGGGCCTGGATGCCTGATCGTTTAAGAAGTTAGTTGGGACTTGGGAAGTTGAGGGTCCCAGTTATCAACAAAGGATAAGCATAAATAGGTGGCATTAGAGTCCGGTTTAATCGGTTTAAGTCGAACCGTAAAAGTTCGGTTTAATTAAATATTTCAGTTTTTTCAGTTAAACATATACCAATTCATTTTTCAAAATCGGTTTAAAAGTTCAGTTCGGTTCAATTTGATTCAGTTGAGATTTTTTTTAAATGGTTAGATTGAACCAACCAAATTTTTTAAACTCATCTCTCATCTCCTATTCGAACCAAACATTTAAAAAATTACAACATAATGTATTTTTTTTATTTCGGTTTTAAAAAAAAATTAACCAAAAAAATATTCATTTTTATGATTAATATTATATTTCAGTTCAACTGAACAAATCAAAATTTACTTCAGTTTGTTTGGTTCGGTTCTTAGTCAATTCATATTCTTTTTTGGTTCGGTTCGGTTTGAATTTTAAAAATAGAATAAAACTTTAATTTGCCAATTTTAATTCGCTTTAGGCTGAACCGACCGATAAACACTCCTAGGTGGCATGAAGAATCTCTTTACAAAACGAGCTGAATGCCATCTCATATTACTCACATCACATCATTGAGCCAATAGAGAAAAAAAAAACAAATTACACGTCCACTGGAATTTCACAGGTTTCAGTTAATATTTTCACTAGTGATGGCTATAATAGGGAAAAAAAAGGTCAACATACAGTATTTTTCCTATTCAAATTTCAAATTATAATTTCTCCCATACTATTACAAATGACTCTACACACACATGTAGATCTAAGATAACTTTTAAACTTCCTAATAACACACTAAATAATCATTACACTCACTTTTTTTCTTAAGCACTGCATGAAATTCCGAATTCCTGTTTTTATAAGTTCCAAGAAACATTTAGAAGAGCCTAAATATAAATTATTCTTTTGACCATAAATAACCCTAATAATTTAATTTATAATTTAACAAAGCTAATGCAGCGGCTTCGATGTGAACTTGAACATCACATCTTAATGTTTGTCATAAGAGAAGGCAGTGACAGAGGATGAACTATAAATAATGTAAGCACGCACATAATAATAACCTTTTTTTGGTGTTACGTAAAAGAATATAGACTTAAAAGAGCCATGAACATTTTTAGCAATATTATCATTGGGCATTACTTGTTAGTACCAAAACCAGAACAAGCTACTACTGCACTTGTACTCAAATTGAAATAGGTTTTTGTCTTAGAAATTAAGAACAAAACTTCCTAATATAGCCACAGATAAGCCCGAATTCAGCCCTTAAACCTTCCGACGAAACAGAACAAAATTATAAATAAATAGAAAGTCCTTCCCTTACACTGCAACAGTATCAGCCAAGTTGTACCGGTACCTAACTTGACCATTTCTACTGATAGCATGTAAGAACCTGACAATTTTGAGGCGATCATATGATCAATCAAGTGTTTGTGTAAATTCTGACAAACACAAAAAAGTACAAAAGAGCCCTTAGATGTTGCAACTTCATTTGCTTTTCCTTTTTTTGTCAATAGTTTAAATTTCAGTTTCTCAAACTAAATAATGAAAATAGGGTGTTGGGCTCCTCTCCAATTGTACAGACTCAAGATGACTTTGTATCAGGATTCAAGAAATATTCTCTGGCACTGAATGCAAGTTTAATTTCAGTGCATAAAGCATGTTTTTCAGTGACTTTCATGACAATTTACACAGAATGAGAGACTAATGCCATTCTAAAAGGTACTATTTTTCCATTATCAGGCTCTCAATATGAATATAGAGAAACTGACAGAAAACAAAATATTGGTTTATAAAAAAGAGAAAAGGTTTTTGTCCACTGGATTTTGTCCACCATTTATCCACAACCTTATCCACTCCCATCTAACTATCTTTTTACAGTATACAAGATTCAATTAAAAATTTACAGTATTATTTGAAAATTTTACAGTATACGAGATTCAATTTTACAGTATATATTTTACAGTATGCAAGATTCAATTGAAAATTCTACTATATACAAGATTTAATTTTTACAATATACAAGATTCAATTGAAAATTCTACTGTATACAAGATTCAATTTTACATTATACAAGATTTAATTGTAAATTTTACTGTGTAGAAGATTCAATTTTACATTATACAAGATCCAATTGAAAATTTTACTGTATACATAATTCAATTTTATAGTATACAAGATTCAATTTTACAGTATATAAGATTCAATTTTACAGTATACAAGATTCAATCCAGTGTGAACGCTAATAATTAACTATAACTGCCAATAACCGCTAATAACTAACTCTAACTGCCAATAACTTCTAACAACTGTAATTTTCGAAAGTACAGTTTGAAAGTACATTTATTTTGTCCTGTTGTGTGAGTTGCAATCTTTTCCTAACTATCATGGAACCACTTCAAATAGTTGCTGGATGTTTTGTGATTAATTGATATATTTTATGTGATATATTGTATAATTATACAGTATGTAGAAGTAATTTTACAGTATTCGCGCAAGTCAAAGCTGTGGACAAATAGTGGACAAAAAGCTGTGGACAATTAGACGCTTCCTATAAAAAAAGGATAATTTCTAAAAGATTTTCCAGATAAAAGATATTGGAAGGAGCTGCTTTAAGAAATATTGTACGTGCATGCACAATCAATTGCAAGCAGCAAAAGAAATCACGATCCCAGTTTAAATTAGGTACGTATCAAATTTGAGACCCAACAAGGAAATTTTCTCACAGCAAAATTTCTTGGATAAATTCAAATCAAGAAAAAAAAAACAGCTTTGAACTGAAGTACAGTGGAGGACAAAAACCACAAATACTTTATGGATGGATAAGGATGATCCAACCAAAAATCTACAAGAGAAACAAAAAGATACAAGTAAAATATAAAATCAAGGAAATCAATGAAAATACCATTATACCACATGCGGTTGATATTACTATCTAGATCCTGAGGGAATTGTTTCTGACCATATTTTATCATGCACCCTAAACTTCAAAAATGCAAACAATCAGAAAGTATCGAAAATTGGACTTTGTACAACAGCAAAAATAATTTGCAAACATAAATAGTCTCATTACAAAATGAAATGTGGTATTGCATCTGTCATAAGCACATTCATAGCCGGCACATGCTTTATTTTGCTTTATTTTATAACAGCGACCATCCAAATAGAGAAATAGGAACAAGAAAATGAACAGGTAACAATGTTACGACTTACGAGCACCTAGTGGAAAATATATTTTCACATTACAAGGAATGGATACAACAAGCCATGTATCATCTCATACAAACTAGGTTGCATCAGCAAGTAAGAAAACAGAAAAGTTGCAGACCAATATAAGCATACGGCAAAACTTCAAATAAAAAAAATCCAATTATTCTATGATTTTTCAAGAGAAAAACCGCTAGCAACTTTTGCACAGAAACTTAGTCAGGTGGAATGAATTTTTTAAAAAACAGCTCTCAGATTTTGTAAAATCTGTTCTATCATATGTTTCATCGATGGAAAATGACATGATTTTTTAGCAAGCATTGATACAACAAACCAAAGAAAAGAAAGTTACTAGATTGGAGAGGATAAGAACCTATCGTTTTTTTTTTGGCAATAGTGGCTGAAACCCACCTGTTTTATTACGAAACCAAAAGATAGTTCTTACAGTGTTATGGTGGTGCAAATATGCACCAGTCATCAAAAGGAGAAAGTAAAATACAAATGTCATCAGGCATAAGACAAACCTGGAACCATTAAGCTGAAACAGCTAAGTAGCTATAAAGTATGCTAGGTAGTAGAAATAATAGCCTAATACAAAACATAGTTGTTAAGCAAGCAAACAGTAATCAATCCCTACATCTAGAGCAGTGAGTAGATAAGAATCTATCATGAATCAATACTTGTGCTAAAAATCAAAGTGCCATCTTATGCTAACTATTCTAGCATCATCGAGCCAGTACAAGAAAATAATATATGCAAAGAAGCTTCATATAGTAAATATATTGGCAAACATATGCTAATAAGAATAAGTAACTTAATACATCCTATAATTTGATTTATCCAAATTGCTAGATAAATCCAGTTTACAAGCCGAAGATAATTTTCCACAAAAAGAGCTAATCTTTGTAAAACAAAAAAAGGGCAAAAAAAATGCCGACAGATCTCATAGTTCTGTTCTAAATTTTTCATTGATAGTAAATACACACTGCATTGGCTTCTAAACTTAAGCATTGATGCAGATGCATACGTTGAAGCACATATATCCAGTGGTAGCAAGTGCCATATCAAGCATTATACTGCTATTACATCATTTTCGTACAGCTGATATTTTTGTATCAGCTGGTTGGTACCAGAAAAGATAACACTGGTACACAATACTGTACTTGTTCTGAAACCTGAAAGGTCCTCTTTTAAGTTTTGTTAAGACTACTCCACTTATAGCCCAGATTTTTAAGCCATTTTGATTAATACTTCATTATCAAAAACACCATACACAAATATTGAACAAGACAAAACAATCTATAACTTAATTCTGACACAAACACAACTTATAGCCACTTATAGCCCATGTCTGGAAGGGAACTTCTTGATTAAACAAAGGTTTTCAGTTCTGAAAAGTACGGCCATAAGCATAAAAATTACAAAAGAGCCCTGGATCTCATACCTTAATAAATCTGTATTGTCAGCTTTTTTGATCCAATTCAAGGGCCTCCTTTAGAGAAGATTAAAAATGATGTATAAGCTGCTGTCCTAATCCATAAAAAGGACCCTGCCTAATCAAATAGGAGCCATTGGATCAAAATCAGACTGATAGATAAGAAACCTAACATGATCAGGTATGGTTTTCATCTAGGCCATTCATATAGGACCTGCTATCCTAGGAGAGGATACTACTATAAGGTGTCAATTGTGTAATAATGGTGAAATTCAGCAAGGACTGGATTGAGTTGATGCTTTCTCTTTCTGTTTAAAGCATGTGTACTAAGTCACTGCATTTGGGGCCCATTTAGGACACTCAAAAATTACCATTGTCTTATAAGTGCACAGCTCGAAGCATGTACTATTTGTGAAAATATCAAAATGAGAGACCTTTTGAAAAAATTCTGAAAGAAATAGCATGAAGTCATTGGCATTTTAGCAATAACAAAATTTAAAAATTGGATAGGTACACATCATACTTGAAACCAGACAGGGACTTTATTCCTTTAGTTTTACAATGAAAGAACAACAAAGAGAAAGAAAGCAAATCTAGACAAAGCTTCACACTAGATGATCTAAGCAACAATTTTTTTTTTGAAAGAATTAAATAAAAATTTAAAAAGATAAATTTATCAGACACCAAGCTAACTCTTATCTGTACTGTTCTAACCGTAACATGTGACGAAAATACAAAGATATAAAATGAAACCACCACCCTAACCCGCAATCGAGTCCCAATTCATGGCAGGACTCGCAATTTGCCAGTCCATGTAGCACTCCATAAGCACACGAAACACTTCACCGAGAGAGCCACGGGAGATCGAGTTCCCTCAATTTCTCTGTGTTTTCATCTTACTAGAAAGTCCAGCTCAAGATCTTGATCTTAGGCTTACACTTTGCATCAATTGAAGGTGGTGGCGGAGGCGGTAATTTTGGCGAAGGAGACGGTGCCATACTCACTGCCTTAGCTACTCCAGCACTAATACCAGTACAGGAAACCCTAACAGCAATTTTGAAAGATCTGAGCCGTCCGATCTTTACTCCCGCCTTGGTATCCAGCACAATCTCTAATGGATAGCTCTTTCTCTTCATCAGATCTGTAGCTTCAGACGGATCTACACTCCGACCCGAACTTGATAATGAGACGGGAATTATTGTCACATTATTCGGATCCAGCAAGAAGGCGGGTATAGATCCGTCAGCCAAGTCCACTGAATTTGAGTAAGCAGATATTGAGACATCACCGTAAGAGAAGAATATCTTCTGATTTGGGTTTCGGGCTGTGACAGTGAAATTCAACCGAGCTGATAGCAGATCCGAACTGGATGAGACGTTCAAACTAGTGAGCCGAAGAGAGGTGACATTAAATGTGGGTTTTCGAGGGTGGTAGAGTACATACAACACACCGGCGGCTATGGCAGCCAGAAATACGAGGCCGATAAGTAACAAAGTGAACCAGAGACAGCATCTGCAACACCAGTTGCGACGACTCCTGTAGCGGGATCTGGAAGGAGGTGGATAGGGTTTCGGACGGTACTGGTAAGGAGGCACTGCCGGTACACGAGGGGGCACTGCCGGTACCGGTTTTGGGGCCGCGGTACCGTTTGTGGCGGCGCCGTTGACTGTTCTTCCAGGTGGGGCGGGGAGAGGGTTTTGTGCGGAGCCTGACGTGGCGTACGCTCTGTCGCCCATTTTGCAGTGGTGTTTGAGGATGATGAGAGAGAGAAGAGGGAGGGGGGCAAGAGAATGTGGAGAATCTAAGCAACATTTGCTGGAGTGACAGTAGTAGTAGTGAGTGACAGTTAGACTCCTAATGAGCGGTTTCTAACTCAAACTCGGCCCAACTCGTTCAAACAACATTACAAGCCCAAAAAACCCGGATCCGATCGGCTCGGAAATTAAACAAAAAACTGATCGCTGATAAGTCGCCGCATATTTCTCATAATTCTAAATTCACGGCCCAAGTCCTAAGAAAATGTCACTATCCCAACAATTTAAAAGATGAAAACCAAATCTCCGTGCAAACTGCAAACTACTAACTGTGGCTTATACTCTTCACGAGTTGAAATAAAAAACTTGAAATCGTCGCGAGCCGCTAAATCGAGCTAGCTTGTGAGCTTAGTTTGACTGAATTTTATTTTAAGAAAAATATAAATTTAAGAAATTTTTTGGATGGAGTTGTTTTTATAAATTTTATAAATTTTACAAATAAGTTTTAAAAAGAATTACTAAGTTTCAATATACACAAAAATTCATACAAATTCATAAATTGATGTCTAATCGAGCTAGCTCGCGAACTGGCAAGTGAGCTAGGCTCAAGTTTAAACTCGTTAATTATGAATCGAGCTAGGCCCCTGCTAGGTTCAATAACAAGCCAGCTATTAGCGAACAAGTTAGCTGCGAGTCACGATCGAGCCACGAGCTTTTTTGCCAGCCCTAACTGCGTCCCAACAAAAGCATATGGTTTATCTGAGGATGTATCGTCTACGGTACATGTTCAATGAACTAAGATTAACTACCAACCGAGCGATAGATATTTGAAAATTGTGTCACAATGAAAGAATGGTTTGGATTTAGTACGGTACTGAGGGTGATCTGAATTTACTTCGATCATATTTGATTGTGGAGTAAGTGGTGGAGTAAATTATCTACTCTATTTTTAAGGAGTTAAATGAAGAATAAATTTAAAAGAATAAGATGGAATAATATTTGACTTAATTCTGATTAAGTTACTTCACTTCTCTAGATAAAGTAACTTTTTCCACCTCTCTTTTTGAATTTATTTTAGCAAATTTTAACTAAACATAATTATTTTAATTTATCTCAACTCAGAATAATTTTACTCCACATCCAAACATGACCTTCAGACCTCCGCTGGTGAATGCATAGAAGATCAGAAGAAATATATTAGTGCCAAAGCTTTTGAAAAAGAAAAAGAAATAAGAGTTTTAGGGGCCAGGCTAAGTACGAAATAGGATAGATCGAACCTTCAGCAACAAAAAAAAAAAATGGTGTCGATCGATCTCGGTATTTCTTTTCTATAAATTGGATTAAAGATTCACTGTAAAGTATATTATATTTATCATATTCTCTGACCTCGATTTCACGATATGAACTATATATTACGATCTTATCTTTTTATGTGTGAATGAAATGAAAGATGCATGTTGAGTTCGGTTGAAGAAAAAAAATACTCCCTATACCCACGGCCATTTTTATTAATATCCTTCAAAAAAAACAAAATTTTAAAAATAACCCTGCATATCATTTTTTTTTTAAAATGCCCCGACCGCCTGGAACAGTGGCGGTCCAAAAATCAAGCGGACCGCCTAGGTCTTGGGCGGGCCACACCCCAACCAAACCGCCCTAGACACGGGCGGTTCTCTTCATTTTTTTTTTTTTTAATGTTGTTTTTTTTTTAAAACAGAAATTTTTTATTTTTTTATTTTTTGTATTGAAATATTAGAAATGTTGAATATATTTCTTTAAAAATAGATAGAATACAATATAATTTGATTTATTAGAAAGACGCAACAAATAACCCGGATTAATATTTTTCAGGCCGGATTTTTCGCAGCTGTAAGAAAAATTAATATATTCTTTATGTGTTATTGGAAAAAAATAAAAATGCTTATATTCTGAGTTATTGATCTCGGTTCAAAAGTCACTTCTATGTAATCTAGAAAATATTGTGATCCTTCTAGGAAATTTAATTTATAAAAAGGTGTATCTATTTTGAGAATTCTTTTTTAATAACAAATATTAAATAACTTAAATTTTTTATTTTTTTCAAAAATAAATGCAACTTTTCATAAATTAAATATTCTAGAAAAATTACAATATTTTCTAGATTATATAGAAGTGACTTTTGAACCGGGATCAGTAACTCAGAATCTAAGCATTTTTATTTTTTTCCAATAACACATAAAGAAATATATTAATTTTTTTTTCAGTTGCGAAAAATCCGGCCTGAAAAATATTGATCCGGGTTATCTGTTGCAGTCTTTCTAATAAATCAAATTATATTGTATTCCATCTATTTTTAAAGAAATATATTTAACATTTCTAATATTTCAATACAAAAAATTAAAAAAATTAAAAAATTAATATTTTTTAAAAATAAAAAAATAAAAAAAAAACCACACAACCCGCCCCTGACAGGGGCGGTTGTCTTATTTTTTATTTTTTATTTTTATTTTTTTTTATTTTTAAAAAATATTTATTTTTTAATTTTTTTAATTTTTTGTATTGAAATATTAGAAATGTTAAATATATTTCTTTAAAAATAGATGGAATACAATATAATTTGATTTATTAGAAAGACTGCAACAGATAACCCGGATCAATATTTTTCAGGCCGGATTTTTCGCAACTGTAAAAAAAATTAATATATTTCTTTATGTGTTATTGGAAAAAAATAAAAATGCTTAGATTCTGAGTTATTGATCCCGGTTCAAAAGTCACTTCTATGTAATCTAGAAAATATTGTAATTTTTCTAGAACATTTAATTTATGAAAAGTTGCATTTATTTTTGAAAAAAAATAAAAAAATAAAGTTATTTAATATTTGTTATTAAAAAAGAATTCTCAAAATAGATACACCTTTTTATAAATTAAATTTCCTAGAAGGATCACAATATTTTCTAGATTACATAGAAGTGACTTTTGAACCGGGATCAATAACTCAGAATCTAAGCATTTTTATTTTTGTCCAATAACACATAAAGAGATATATTAATTTTTCTTACAGCCGCGAAAAATCCGGCCTGAAAAATATTGATCCGGGTTATTTGTTGTAGTCTTTCTAATAAATTAAATTATATTTTATTACATCTATTTCTAAAGAAATATATTCAACATTTCTAATATTTCAATAAAAAAATAAAAAATTTCTGTTTTAAAAAAACAAAAAAAAACAAAAAACAGTGGACCGCCCACTATGTGGGCGGTTTGGTGTTGATATTGGCCCGCTCCGCTTCCAAGCGGTTAGGGCATTAATAAAAAAAAAAAAACGAGGTTATTTTTAAAATTATCTATTTTTTTTTGGATATTAATAAAAATGGCCGCTATACCCATGTTATACAAACAATTATTATTTAATACTTTGTACTTAGTAGGTTATATAATTATATTATAGAAAAAATATACACAATTTTTTTTACACGTGAATAATTTTTACGTAGCGTGTTTCTAAAATTAATTAATTCGTGAACTTATTTCTATATTTTTCTAGGACTTGTGAATTGTCACCGATTAAATTATTTTGAAGACTTTGATTTTGAAAGTACATTTGAGCGGTTAGCAGAAAATCCTCACAAGCTGCAATATTATTGATTGATATATATCCACATAACATTGTTTATGATGGAATAATTAGCTTTTAAATAATTTCACCTAGAGAGAGATCTCGTATGTCCAGGTAATGCCTTCTTACAATGGCTGTGTCACTGTGTGATAGTGATCACACAGTAAATTATTAAAATGCACCCCAAAACTTCAAAAATGCAAACAATAAAAAAGTATCTAACATTGGAGTATTGGACCTTGTACAACAGCAAAACATAAAATAGTCTTATTACAAAATGAAACGTGGCATTATATCTGTCCTAAGCACATTCATAGACGACACATGCCTTATTTTATGGGTGGGGAGGGGGGGTGGGGTGGGGATATCACGTATATCCTTCAAAAATCTTGAAATTATGTATTTTTTCCTCTAAAATTTATAATATCATATTTACCCTTAAAAATTTTAACAACTAACAGATTTATCCAATTTACTAACCTTTTTTTTTTTTAATAAAACTCATTTTAAATATATAAACTACCCATTTCACCCTTTATTCCTTCGATTCAATGAAGTAATAGCACTAACCCACAATAGCCAAGTAAGCTGGAGCCATCTAAGTAGTAGTAGCGCCCATGAAAGTTAAATTTTCCTTTAGTGATTTTCTTCTCTATTCATGGTCATGGTCATATCAGTAAGTTTAGAAGTGAGCTATTAACTGATTCTTGTAAACAAAATGAAAGATGAAAACACATCAAATGAGTAAAGTGCAAAATGACTTCTACTGGCCTCCATCAAATGACTTTTCTTTTTGCTAAGATTTGGAAAAGGAGAGCTCGAATTAGACTTGGCCAAAGGGAATTGGACTGTTTTTTTACCGATGTAATTGCATCATAGTCAAGAGGATGATCTCCAGATCTAGTATCACAAAGCAGAATTGGATGTCTTTCTTGCTTTTTTTTTCCTGATCAAGTCGTCTTCATGTTTTCCTAACTTTGTACTGGTAAATAAAATTCTACATTTCATTGCTAACTGGATAGAATAAGTAATTGATAGAAGGAAACATAAGAAATAGTTCGTCACACCCAAGGAGGTGCCATACACGCCTGTGAGCCACAGCTTCAAATAGTACTACATTACTAACTAATAGTGTATTCCACTCTTACTTTTGAAAATCAAAATTAAACCTTCCTCCTTTGCAATAGGTGTTGTCTTTGGCTTATTCTTAGGAAAATATCTCTTTGCTTCACATCGGGTCAGATATGGTTGACACACCAATGATTGACTAAGGAGGCGAGATATCTAATTTAAAAAAACAACTAACCAATCTTCTATACAGCTAAGAGCTACTTCCCGTTGAGATCAGTAGTTTCAAACAAAAGCCTCGACAAAACAAGGGTGGGCCTGCCGAAGGGAGAGGGGGAGGGGGAGGATTCAATTTTTTAATAAAGGGTAATTGGGTAATTTATAAATTTAAAATGAGTATTAATAAATAAAAAGTTAATAAATTGGATAAAATTGTGAGTTTGTGAAAATTTGAAGGATAAATGTGATATTATGAATTTTAGAGGGGGCAATATGTAATTTCAAAGTTTTTGAGGGGCATACATGAAATCCCCCCTAATTTATAACAACCATCCAAATAGAAAAAGTAGGAACAAGAAAATGAACAGGTCGCAATTAATGCTATGAGGATTGAGGACCTAGTGGAAAATATATTTTCATATTACAAGGAGTGTGTTGGAGATTCTTAACAAAACCCATTTAATTGGAGTTGTATTATTTGGTGATACTTAGGATAGCCCATAAAATTTTTACATAATATACTCTATATATTTATTTTTCTTTGTTACAGCCGAACGGCTCTTTATAGCCCTTGTAGTCTAACGGCTCCTTAGCCTCTGTTTGTGGTTATCATTGTAAATTATGAGATATACTTAATATAAATCAAATATTCTATTAATGATTGCTGAATTTAATAGGTTGCGTCAACGAGTTAGAAACAGAAAAGTTACGGACCAATATAAGCTTACGGCAAAACTTCATAGTGCAGATTGGTCCGTACTATGGATCAATATCTATCATTTTAAAGTTTAAATATTCGATTCAAACCATTCAATATGTAGACTAAATTTTATATTTTTTAGAATTTTTTACTTTTTTTTAGATACGTAGAAAATGACTATTTTGAATGGTCTACAATTTTTAGATCAATGATTCTCTACCTATTTAAGAAAATAGTAACAAAAATTCTAAGCAAAATGTAAAATTTAATTTCTAAGTACATTTTCATATTGTGACCATGTTAAACGGTTCAGATTGACTCTTTGAACTTTGAATACGGAGATATTGATCCATAGTATAGAATAATATGTGCTATAATATGTGCTATGTATAGTATCATAGCCTCACTCAATAAAAAAAAAAAGCCAATTTTTCTTTGATTTTTTGAGAGAAGAACTGCCAGCAAATTTGCCTAGAAACTTAATCAGGTGGAATTAAATTATAAATATTTAATTGGCTCTCAGATTTTGTAAAATCTGTTCTATTATATGTTTCATCGATGGCTAATGGCATGATTTTTAGCAAGCATTGATACAGAAAACGAAAAGAAAAGAAAAGAAAAGAAAAAGATAGTAACTAATTAGATTTGAGAGCATAAATCAATACTTGTGCTATAAGCTAAGTGCTATCTTATGCTAACTATACTGGCATCATCGAACCAGTACAAGAAAATAATATACGTAAAGAAGCCACGTACAGTCAATATATTGTGCAAACATATGATTTGAGTGTCTTGCCCTTTATTATCGTTTGTCCAAGGTTGAAGTGTTGGTTTGAAATAGTGTTTGGTAAAAACCCGTGTCGGGTATATCCGTCCGTATCCGTCGCCTGGGGTACTCGTGCCCGAGGTCGGTTATTGGTCGGGTACTCGGGTACGCGGGTACGGGTAAAAACCAGACCGAACCCGTTATTTTGGACCAATACCCGACCATACCCTACCCGAGTTTACCCGTACCCGACTAAACCCGTACCCGTATACCCGAGTTACTGTTCATCCATTTCAAAATTCAAAAATTCTGATTTTTTTCCCCCCAAACCAGCAAAAAAACAGCAAAAAAAGAAAACAAAAAACAACAAAAAAAAAAAACCAACAAAAAAACAAAAAAAAAAAAAGCAAAAAAAAAAAATAAAAAAAATACCCTACCCGCCCTACCCGTACCCGTACCCGCCTTACCTGTCTAGGGTACACGGGTAAGGGTATAACTCGGATAGGGTATGGATTTTGAAAATTATACCCGCCATACCTGTACCCGAATACCCTTGTACCCGAGTATACCCGTACCCGAGTTATACCCGTACCCGAGACGGGTATACCCGGGGTACCCGTACCCGCCCGAGTATAAATACTCTAGTTTGGAACTGTTTGCTTTTATTTTTGTACTTTATATAGCGCATGTCTCTTTACAGAGAGGTGCATGTTCAACTCCTGTTAAAGGTATCTGAAAGATGCCGGGTTCCCGGACTCTTGAACAAAAAACAAAAAAAAACAAAAATAGGAAGCGTTTAATTGTCCACAGCCTTTTGTCCATCATTTGTCCACAGCTTTGACTTGCGCAAATACTGTAAAATTACTTCTACATGCTACATAATTATACAATATATCACATAAAATATATCAGTTAATCACAAAACATCCAGCAATTATTTGAAGTGGTCCCATGATAGTTAGAAAAAAATTGCAACTTGCACAACAGAACAAAATAAATGTACTTTCAAACTGTACTTTCGAAAATTATAGTTATAGGAAGTTATTGGCAGTTAGAGTTAGTTACTAGCGTCCGCACTGGATTGAATCTTGTATACTGTAAAATTGAATCTTGTATATTGTAAAATTAAATCTTGTATACTATAAAATTGAATCTTGTATACAGTAAAATTTTCAATTGAATCTTGTATACTGTAAAATTGAATCTTTTACACAGTAAAATTTACAATTGAATCTTGTATACTGCAAAATTGAATCAGCAAAACTGTAAAATTGAATCTTGTATACGGTAGAATTTTCAATTGAATTTTGTTCGGATGAGTAAGAAGCCTCTTTATCTTCTCTTTCTTCCATATTTTTACAAGATGAATACTGTAAAATTAACAAATCAATACTTCATATCGTCTTTCTATCATCTCTTTTCTTCAGATTTTCACAAGATGAATACTGTAAAATGACAAGATGAATACTATAAAATTGACAGGGCAATACTCCATATCGCCTCTCTATCATCTCTTTCTTCCAGATTTTCACAAAATGAATACTGTAAAATGACAAGATGAATACTGTAAAAATTAACAAGGCAATATTGTAAAATTAACAAATCAATACTCCATATCACCTCTCTATGATAAACCGAAATTGTATTTATTGAAACTTAGGGTTTGTTATATAAATTAAGCCAAGTTTTGATTAGATTAGGTTTAATTAGGTTAGAAATGTCCAAAAGTTCAAGCTTCTGCCCTAGTTATATTTGTTCTACAGGTAATCAAGTGTTTGGAGCTTAACGAAGCAAAACGGGTGAGTTAGCACGAAGATTGGAGCTTCTGCCAACATGCATTGCGGCCCGGAATGGATCCTTTGCGGCCTGCAACCAAGCAAGTCAGAGCATTTCTGCACTTTTATTGCGGTCCATAGGACCTTTATTGCGTCCCTCAAGGACCTTTATTGCGGCCTGAAAGGTCTCTTATTGTGGCCCGCAATGACTCTCCAGTTTGTGTTCTGCGCAGTCTGTTAACTTTCACCATGCATTGCGGCCCGTAATGGGTTGGTTGCGGCCCGCAATTAGGTCGGTTCAGAGCCTGAATTTGCTATTTTTGGTTAGTTATTTCTAGGTTTTTGAGTTGCGTATAAATAGGGACCTGTAGAACAGATGGAAGACGTTTTTAGGCAGAATTTCAAGGGTTTCAACAAGAAAAAGCAAGGAAAAGCTAAAAGAGAGAAGAAGGAAGAAGAGATCATTGATCAATCGGTTTTATTATTTTCTTTCCTTTGGAACTCTTTTATTTTTTTTGATTTGATTTGTATCTTAGTCATGGCTGGCTAAGGGCTTTTCTAGGGTTGATTAGGGTTGTACTTGAAACTTTTGTTATGATTTAGTTGGTTTTATTTAATATATTCTTGTTCTTTGTTATGATCTATTCTTTATTTTAATTGATTGTGAGGACTTAATCGAAATCACATGAAACCCTAGGATTTGGTATTTGCAATTGAGAAATTTAATATTAGGTCTAGACCATAAGGAATAGAGTATTTGATAGGCTAAGTACCGAGAGGTGATACTTGTCTTATACGGGCTTTACCCATTAGTTTAGATAAATTGTGCCAAGTACCGAGAGGTGAAAGATAGTTTTCTAGATTTATTGGGACAGTAAGAACTTAATGACTTTAGATTAGAGTAGCCAAGTACCGAGAGGTGACATTTATTCTAATTTAAAGATGGTATTAATATAGAGATATCCCTTTGTACCTACAACACCTAGTTGTGCCTTCATAACTAAAAGAGCAAATTTAATAAATCAATTAGTCATAACACTAGTGGATAGGAACCCTAAGGAACCCTAATTTTTCATACTTGTTAAAAACTCAGATTTTGCTTTAAGACTTTAGTTTAATTCAGTTTAATCGAAACCAAACCAACCTTTGAACAAACAAATTTCTTTCTACTTGCTTTTACTAAATTAAATTGTTAGGTTAGATTTCGATATTCCGACTTGTCTCTGTGGAGACGATCCTTAAGTACTACTTGACTAGGTTGTACACTTGCAACCGAATTGAGTATTAACTAGGATTTATTACTTGTGTTGTAATAATTCACATCACTCTATCATCTATTTTCCTCTATATTTTCACAATATGAATACTGTAAAATGACAAGATGAATACTATAAAACTAATGGGGCAATACAGTAAAATTAACAGATAAATACTCTATATCACCTAAGAAGTGCATGATATAAAAACATAGATTTGAAACAATTAGTTTACCTAGGCAGGTACATGAAATAGTCACGGTTGATATAAATAAGGACTATTCTAATATAGTTTTCTTTCAGAATCTACAGTAATAAGGGAAATTCACCCAATTAATAATTCATAAGACCTACATCTGAAAAATTTATGCACAAAATTACCTAATAGTATCTTATAAACCAAATTGAACAAGATAATTAAAGATTCCAATAAAGGATCTAATCAAATACATATTCCCTCAATTTAAATTAAATCATCACCAACTTGCTGGATGATTAGACACGAGAGATCTCGTTTGCATCTCTCTCACCATACGAAATTGTACATCTGATTGTAGCAACGCACGAGAGATCTCGTTCAAGCACTCATTCAACACCTTCTCATCGATCACCGTCGCGTTGCTCATTTGTCATATTAGAGGATAGAGAGAGGAGATGAGAGGCGAGAGGTGAGATCTGATCATCTCTTTCTTATCCACTCTCGTTGCCGTTGCGGCCGTCAGTAGAGAGATGAGAGAGAGGAGAGATCAGAGGCGAGAGGACAGAGAGAGGAGAGATGAGAGGTGAGAGAGAGGAGAGATGAGAGGTGAGAGAGAGAGGAGATGAGAGGCGAGAGGACAGAGAGATGAGAGATGAGAGGTGACAGAGAGAGGAGAGATGAGAGCAAAGAGCAGAGATGAGAGGTGAGAGAGAGGAGAGATCTGAAGAATAGATTGGAAAATAAAAAAGAAACTTCTTATAAAGGAAGGTCGGAGGAATCGGATAAAATTCGTTAGAAGTAGACTAATTCGTTAGTTGTGGACAAACCGTAGACAAAAGCCTGTGCACAAGAACATTTTCTCACAAAAATAATATAGGTGCGTACGTACCCTGCTGTACCAGTATCAGAAAAATTGGTGCTTCATGAAATGTGATGTTGGGAACTTGGAATATATCACTTATTGAAGACTTCTAATAAGTCAGCTCTATTAGGTTCACTAGTAACATAGCGATATGGTGATATGAAGTTGTGGAAAATAAAATTGATATCCTCTTATAATTAGTTACCACAAAAAGAAATATATAACAATTTTCCTAAATATCAAAAATATGTAGATTCAAGTTATAAACAAATCCACACGCTCGAATTAATGGACTCCAATAGGTGAGGATAATGAGACAGTACACCATTAAAATAATCAATCTTTAATCAAGGAGCAACATCCAATAATAATGTAAAGTAAAAAAATGCATTGACTATTCAATTTCACCCTCCTTTGCACAGCGCTTCAATAAGAGTGCAATAGGTCACGGCATCAGGATCAACCCCTTTGGAAATCATGACATCGAAAAAATCCCTTGCCTTATCAATTTCACCTTTCATGCACAGCCCTTTCATAAGAGTGTTGTACGTCACGACATCCGGGTCATACTCTTTGGAAATCATGGCATCAAGAATATCTATTGCCTTCTCAATTTCACCTTTCTTGCACAGCCCATCTATTAGCGTGTTGTAGGTCACGACATCAGGCTCATGCCCTTTGGAAATCATGGTTTTTAGAATATTCACTGCCTTGTGAAATTTACCTTTCTTGCACAACCCATTTATAAGAGTGTTGTACGTCACGACATTAGGATCAACCCCTTTGGAAATCATGACATCTAGAAAATCCATTGCCTTGTTAATTTCACCTTTCTTGCACAGCCCATATATAAGAGTGCTGTAGGTCACAACATCCGGGTTATGCCCTTTGGAAATCATGACATCCACAAAATTCATTGCCTTATCAGTTTCACCATTCTCGCACAGCCAATTTAGAAAAGTGGTGTACGTCACGACATCAGGTTTAAACCCTCTGGAAATCATAACATCTACAGTATCTAATGCCTTATCAGTTTCACTATTGTTGACCAGTCCTTTTATCAGAGTGTTGTAGGTCACGGCATCTAGGTCATGCCCTTTGGAAATCATGGCATGTACAATATCCATTACCTTCTCACTTTCACCTTTCTTGCAAAGCCCATTTATTAGCGTGTTATAGGTCATGACATTAGGCTCATACCCTTTGGAAATCATGATATTTCGAATATTCATTGCTTTATCAGTTTCACTATTTTTGCAAAGCCCTTCTATAAGAGTGGTGTATGTCACAACATCGGGGTCATACCCTTTGGAAATAATGACATTTACAAAATCAAATGCCCTACCAATTTCACCATTTTTGCACAGCCAATTTATAAGAGTGTTGTATGTCACAATATCAGGGTCATACCTTTTGGAAATCATGACATCTACAAAATATAATGCTTTCTCAATTTCACCTTTCTTGCACAGCCCATTTATAAGAGTGTTGTAGGTCACTACATCAGGCTCATGCCCTTTGGAAATCATGACGTCTAGAAAATCTAGTGCCTCATCAGTTTCACCATTCTCGCACAGCCAACTTATAATAGTAGTGTACGTCACGACATCAGGGTCATGCCCTTTGGAAATCATAACATCTACAATATCTAATGCCTTATCAGTTTTACCATTGTTGCACAACCCTTTTATAAGAGTGTTATATGTCACAACATTAGGCTCATACCCTTTGGAAATCATGACATGTACAAGATCCATTGCCTTCTCAATTTTACCATTATCGCACAACCAATTTATAAGAGTGCTGTAGGTCCTGACGTTAGGCTCATGCCCTTTAGCAATCATGACTTCTAACATAGCTAATGCTTTGCCAGTTATACCACTGCTGCACAACCCTTTTATAAGTGTGTTGTACGTCACGACATTAGGCTCATGCCCATTGGAAATCATGATATTTAAAATATCTAATGCCTTCACAGTTTCACCATTCTTGCACAGCCCATTTATAAGAATGTTATACGAGAATATATTGGGTACAAATCCTAGCTTTGGCATTTTGTAGAACACCACCTTAACGGCCTCATCAGTTCTTTTCTCCCAACAGAGGGCTTTGATTATTGGACTGAAGATCATAGAATGACTAGGTCTGCAACCCTCTTTGAGGAAACATCCCAGAAAACACAGATTTAGGCTGACCTGATTCATTTGTAATAAGCATTCTATCAAGATCTCATAGGTATATCTATTAGGGATGATTCCTTGAGCTTGGGTTAAGCGGGTGAAGAGGGAAAAGACAGTGGGGTAAGGGTATTTGGAGGTTTTGGTGTAGGCTTTGATGTATTTATTGATTTCACGGAGGTTCTTAGTAGCCAACAGCTGATCAAACTGGTGAATCACGTCTTGGTCAGAAACAGAAACGGTATCCTCCTTCCAGTGCCCCCTTTTCTCCTTTTTCAAATGCGGCTGACCCTGTGGAATTAGTATGTCGGGTTGAAATTGAGAGTGGGAGAATGCATAGCAGACAAGGCAGAGGCCTCGGTGAGAAGCAAATGGGGATCGGAATTGGGACTGGGAAGGTAAAGTTGAAGGTGAAAGTGAAAAGAAGGGGGCTTCAAATAAGGTTGATGACACCATCACCATCACCATCTGATATGATTGTTAATTAGTCTGATTTGTTTTTGTTACTAACTTACAGTCGCTATGTAAAATCTGATCTAACAAGGTTGAGGGATTTGCTTCGGAAGTGACAATTTGTCCTTCTATGTTAACCTACTGCCTACAAGAATAACAACACATGACTAAGAATAGAGTGCAATGTAAGCAATAATGAATAATGAATGCAATTAAGTTGGTAATCAGAAATCAGAAAATTGTGCAAGGAAGGAATCTCGGAAATCATTGAGGTGCAGTGCGATGATTAGCAAAGAATAAAGAGAGAGAGAGAGGACTTGGTGAGGGAGGGGCAGAAAAGAAAACTAACGGAGTTGAGCTGAAGGGAATCGTCCACTGAGGTCTGAGGGAGAAAAAAAGCGGGGAGCTCTGAAGCGATAAGGTTGAGCGCCTGAGGCCTGAGCCGCTGAACGATACAAACAAAACAACTAAAAACATGAGAATTGGGCATTTGTTGGGCTGACAGTCAACATGGGCTCATAATCCGTCTTCGTTTTTATACATAGCATTATATGCGCCAATATATTCCCACATAGATGATCGCATTCTAGTCTTTCGGATCAAAACAAACCAATAAACGTGATTCTCATCCTAACAATTCCATCTAAGCAACAATAAAGAAACAAAACCTTATGCGTACGTAAAATCAACATTCCAGTACAGGTGCAAGCAATGTTATCAAAACCGGACCGGACGTCGACTCGGAAAATTTTCAGTTCAACGGTTCACTAGTTGGACCAGTGGATCGGTCGGTTAGACCGCTGATTTTTTAAAGATGAGGGTTCAAATGCACCATCATTTTGATATTCCAATATGCTCCACATGGACTACATCCTTTATGTCTATTTTCAAAGTCCAAACAGTCGATTCGAACCGTTCAACGTGATCTTCATAATAAAATATGGTTGGATACCAAATTTTAGAATTTTTTTACTATTTTTTAAGATAGATATAAAATCACTTTTTTAAGGAGATTCTGGACCATCTGATAAAGTCACATTGTATCTATCTCAAAAAATAGAAAAAAAATTCTAAAAAATATAAAATTTGGTCTCCAAGCATATTTTATTATGAATATCATGTTGAGCGGTTCAGATCGACTATTCAGACTTTGAAAATGAAGATAAAGAACGTGGAACATATTGGAGCACCAAAATGATAGTGCATTTGAACCCTCCTCTTTTTTAAATACATTGTGCAATATATGTACTATTGTAAATATAATCAGGTTTTCATATAATGAAAATTCAAACATACACATTAACTAACATACTATAAAAATAAATTTATAAATTAATTAAAACTATAAAAATAAATTTATCAAAAATAACAAAGTAATTTTTTTAAGAAGAGAAAATATACTATTTCATTCTAACTTTGATTGATAAGTTTACTAAAACTAATAAGATATATGAATCTAGAATTTTAGTATCATGTTTTATACAAATATATAAATATAATTAGAGAAGTTTAAATTTATATAGAATCTTAAATTAGTTCATGTTTTTCAATAAAAAAAATTTAGTTCTTTCAAGAACAACTCTCATAAAATATAAATGATAAAATTAATAATTATTATTTCAAGGTATATATATATTATTATATGTATATGAATAATTATAGGGCCTTCTTTTATAATATTTAAAACATGAGGGTCCTATTAGAGATTATAAAAAAAAGATATGTTGTTAACTACTTGAAAAGTTACTCTCACACTCTTACTCATTGGATGCACATGAAAAAAGATATGTTGTTAACTACTTAAAAAAACATGAGCCTCTTTCTCATTGGATGCACATGAAAAAAAAGTACAACAAGCATAAACCGATTTTTTTAACAAATTGGTTCGCAGTTTTTCAATAAAAACCGGTTAATTAAGCTGATTTTTTTAGTTCAACTACATAAACGATTCAACAACAAAACTAAACTGGACAGGTGACTGGTTTCGGTCTTTCTCGGTTAAACTGCTGATCCAGTCCGGTTTTAATAACATTGGATGCAAGCACTTCTCATGATATATTCTTTATGACACAAGTCAACTCACATGATATAATTTTAACGCTTAAAATAGTACTTTCCATAAATTAATTAGTTGCGATTTTTTTCATTAGTTTAACATCCGCAATATTTTCAAACTTGATCAAATATTACGAATATTTTTTCATATTGTATTTTCCGAATTTACTGGTTGATGTTGGAGATGAGACAATTGTTGAGTGTGGCAAAACTAGAGTAAGGCTACGGTGCTATGGGTTGCATAGAGGGCTACAGTGTTACGGTTCAATATTCGAGTTTTCAAAATTATAACGGTCGATTCGAACTGTTCATCTTGTTCTCCATATTAATATGTGTTTGGAGATCAAAGTTTACATTTTTTGAAAAAAAATTTACTATTTTTTTAGATAGATAGAAAACCACATGATCTAAAAAATTATGTACCATTCACATATTTGATTTTCTACCTATCTAAAAAAATAGTAAAAATTTTTTAAAAAATGTAAAATTTGGTCTCCAAACACATATTATTATGGAGAACAAGATGAACAGTTCAGATCGACCATTAGGATTTTGAAAATTCGAATATTGAGCCGTAGCACCATAGCCCTCTATGCAACCCATAGCACCGTAGTCTTACTCGGCAAAACTAATACGACTAATTTAAATATTATATAAAAAAATAACAGGAAAACAATATTAATAGTTATATTTTTTATTTTTAAATATTAATTGCATTGTAAAATTTTATTTCTATGTATTTAACAGTGTTTAAATACTAATTCCCCATGTTTCAACGAGTACTAAGCCTTCAAGTATATTTGGTCATGTCATAAATAAACTACATATATTTTTATTCATCTGATTTGATTTTCTTTCTTTTGATTTCTTTTAACAAGATGAGTAAATATACCATGTTCTTTTTTCTTCTTATTTGTAATAAGAATTATATCAAGATATCATAGGTATATCTACTAGGATTTATTCCTTGAGCTTGCCAACACTTGCTGGAGATTTTGGTGTAGGCTTTGAGGTATTTATTGATTTGACGGAGGTTCTTAATTAGAAGCCAACAGCTCCTTTTCAATATGAATATAAAGAAACCGACGAAAAAAAAAGAAAAAAGAATCATTTCTAAAAAAAATCTCAGATAAAAGAAATTGGAAGACACCTCAAGAAACCTTTTTAAGTGCATGCACAATCAATTGCAATTTGCAATCAGCAAAAAATATCACGATCCGAGTTTAAATTGGGTACGTATCAAATTTGAGACCCAACAAGGAAATTTTCTCAAGGCAAAATTTCTTGGATAAATTCAAATAAAAAATAAAAAAATGAAATACTTTATGCACGAATCAGGATAATCCAACCAAAAATCTAGAAGAGAGGAACAAAAAGGAACAAGTATAAAAGAAAAAATCAAACAGATCAATGGGAATATGAGATGTGGTTGATATTACTATCTAGATCCTTTGGGAATTGTTTCTGACCATATCGTTTAGCTATATATATAGTTTAGTTCTTTGTATTTAAGTTTTTATAAGGTATATTAATATATTATTAGTGCTCATAATTTTAACTAACTCAACTTTTGAATTATTTTATCTTTAACCATTCAATGACTAATCTGATCATTAGTGCATCAGTCTTTACAGCTTGAGAATTACTCTCCTGAGGATACTAACTGGTAACAGAGTAACAATTTTATCAAACATTGGACCCTTGTACAACAGCAAAAAATAATTTGCAAAACATAAATAGTCTTGATACAAAATGAAATGTGGCATTATATCTGTCATAAGCACATTCATAGACGGCACATGCCTTATTTTATAACAACGACCATCCAAATAGAGAAATGTGAAAAAGAAACAAACTTCAAACAAATAAATAAATCTTTGATTTTTGAGAGAAAAAACAGTAGCAACTTTGCACAAAAACTTAGTCAGGTGGAATGAAATTATAAATAATTGGCTCTCAGATTTTGTAATATCTGATCTGTTATATGTTTCATCGATGGCAAATGACATGATTTTTAGCAAGCATTGATGCAACAAACGAAAAGAAAAAGAAAAAGAAAAAGAAAGAAAGTTACTACACTGGAGAGGAGAAGGACCTTTCATGAATCAGTACTTGTGTTATAAGCCAAGTGCCATCTTATGATAACTATACTGGCATCATCGAGCCAGTACAAGAAAATAATATATGCAAAGAAACCTCATACAGTCAATATACTGCACAAACATATGCTAATTAGAATAAGTAGCTTAATACTTTCTATAATTTGATTTACCCAATTGTTAGATAAATCTAGTTTAGAAAGCCGAAGAATAATTTCCACAAACAGACTAATCTCTGTGGAACAAAAGAAAAAAAAAAAACACAAATGCCCACAGATCTCATAATTATGTCCCGAATTTTTAATTGATGGTAAATACACACTGCATTGGCTTATAAAATTAAGCATTGATGCACATGCATACGTCAAAGCATATATCTAGAGGTAGCGAGTGCCATATCAGGCATTACACTGCTGTTACATCATTTTTGTATAGCTGGTGTTTCTGTATCAGTTGGTTGGTACCAGAAACAGATAAGACTGGTACACAATACTGCACTTGTACCGAAACCTGAAAGGCCGTCTCTTAAGTTTTGTTAAGGCCGACCCACATATTACCCCAATTTTTAAGATATTTCATTAGTACTTCATTATCAAAACACCATGCACAAATATTGAACAACATAAAACAATATATAACATAACTTAATTCTGACACAACCAATGTATCAATACCTATGTCTGGAAGGGAACTTCTTGATCAAACAAAGGTTTTCAGTTCTGACAAGCATGGCCTTAAAAATTACAAAAGAGCCCTCGGATCTCGTACCTTGATAAATCTGTATTGTCAGCTTCCTATTCTTGTTTGCCAAGCTTTTCAAGGATAATTCCAATCCAAGGGCCTCCTTTAAAGAAGATAAAAAAAATTGTATCCAAATAGGTGCCATTGGATCAAAATCAGACTGTTAGATAGGAAACCTAACAAGGTCAGGTGTGCTTTTCATCTAATCCCTTCATGTAGGACCTACTATCCTAGGAGAGGATGCTACTAGAAGGTGTCAATTGTGCAATAATGGTTAAATTCAGCAAGGACTGGATCGAGTTGGTGTTCTCTCTTTCTCTTGAAAGCATGTGTACCCATATAGGTGCATACAGTGATTCAAATCATATTTTACAGAAAGGGGCCTGAAATAGTTCCCTCAAATGCATGTACTGTTTGTGAAAAATATCAAAATGAGAGACCTATTTCGTAAAATTTCTGAAAGAAATTGCATTAAGTCGTTAGGATCATACCAACAACAAAACAAAAATCAGATGTAAAGTTTGGATAGGTACAAATCGAACTTAAGACCAGACAGGGACTTTATTCCTTTAGTTTTTCAATGAAAGAACAGCAGAGGAAAAGAAAGCAAATCTAGACAAAGCTTCCGGCCGAAAGCCTAAGAGCTAGAACAAGACAATTTATTCGCACACACACTAGATGATCTAAGCAACATTTGCTTCAATTGATCCAAAACACGTAGATAACAGAGCAAAACAAAACAAATAGTTGATACGATTGAAGAAAAGTTGGTAATCGATTAGGTAGGATTCTAGAATGGGGCTAATTTTATTGCACAGCAAGAAACTGCCGAGTGAAGAAGACGGATGTGATTAGTCACCAGTTGGTGGATAGTGTCTTCACAGCTCCTGTACAGTAGAATTTTTTATATATAGAAATTATTGTTGAATAATAAAATAAAATAGAATGAGTCTTTCTTTTTTCAATGTCGTAGAATGATTCGGATTAACAACAAACTGCACCATAATTGTTGCATGAAATTGACCACATTGAATCCGAATTGGTTTTTCTCATTTGCTCTTCCTTTCTTTTTTATTGGCCTATTAGTCTGTGATGTTTTGATCTAGTATTCTAGATTTTGTGTTCTTATTGAAAGAGAAAACTAAGAAGGAGATTAAAATGATTGTTAAAAATTTCTCTTATTTATTAGTTAATTCATTGTTTAATTACATATGAATCAATTCCCGCATTAGAACATATATGAATTTCACTTTGACTCTCTCTCTCTTCCAAAATTTCACTGAAAGTTTTTTTTAATATGAGTGTGATTCTCATTCATTAAATTTATGTCTCCGCCTCTGAATACAGAGACATAATACAGTCCTGTATATTTCAAACTACCTCACATCCAAAGTCTCCCTCTCTCCCTCGGATACGCATATGCTGTTATTCTCGTGCATGAACAGTATTTCTGCTATCCCTATTTTTTTAAATTCAGTCACTGAATTGTTTCGAAATACGTGCACAGAAAAGTTTTTAAAAAAAGTCGCTTTGAAATTCATCCCTGAAAAAATTGAACAGTTAGATTCAAAAAAACAGAGTTACTGTTCGCAAAAAGAAAATAGCAGCGGATCTGATTCCCTCTCCCTCCATCCCCTTCCTCTCTCACTCTATCTTTCCCACTTTTATCATTTCGGCTCAAATATTGGATTCAAAAATTTTATTTAGTATCAATAAGGACTCATAATTCTGCGTAGTTGTTGGTATTCTCAATTCTGTGAGCCCTATTGGATCCAGAAAAAAATTCAGATTCAATATTTAATCCCCGAATTGTTTTTTCGAATTTTACTATAAATCAATAAATTACGGTACCCGATCTATTCATCTATATTATCTTATATTATTTTTTAGGGTAAATTTTGCTCTAGGTTACTAAACTTTGTTATTTGTCACGAATTGGTTACTTAAATTTGATTGGTCTTTTTTAAGTCACTCAACTTTGTTATTTGTTTCAATCAAGTCCCTGTATACTTTTCCATCCAAAATACTAACAGAATATGCTCATTCCGTTAGTATTTTGGATGTAATATGCTAAATATGTTAATATTTTTAATGAAATAAGTATATTCCGTTAATATTTTGAACGGAATAGAAATATTTCGTTAAGATTTTGAATGAAAAAGTATAAAGTAACTTGATTGAAACAAATAACAAAGTTGAGTGAATAAAAATAAACAGATCAAACTTCAGTAATTAATTTGTGACAAACAACAAAGTTTAGTCACCTTTAGCAAAATTTATCCTATTTTCTAAAAATAAAAAATTCTGCCCGTACAGAGTAGATCTGAAATCATAAATGACCTCCTCCTAGGGGTGAAAACGGAGCGGATACGGAGCAGATAGTGCTGATACCATATCCGCATCCGTCGGATAATGAGCGGATACGAATATGGATACGGATAGTAAACGGATATCAAAATTCAAAACCAAATCCGCCTTAAACGGATACGGATATGGAACGGATAGTCTACGGATACGGATTCGAATACGGATATAAAACGAATAATGGTTGGATAATTAAGATATATGAACTTTTAAGATACAAATATTAATTAAAACATTAAATATAAATATTAATGAACTTATAAGAGATGGGAGATAATCTATTCATATAATATATATATATATATCAAATAAGTATATGGTAACAAAAGATGTTGTGGTGTAGTGGTTTGAAGTTTAGTCTAAAGGCATTGAGATGGGAGGACATAGGTTCAAATCCCACCTATAGCAAATATTTATTCCTCTTTTATATGAGTCCGGCAAAACTATCCGAATCCGGATAATCCGGATATCCGCTCCGTTTAGGACTTCGAATCCGTATCCGTATCCGGATCTTTTATAGATTTTCGAAAATTATCCGAATTCGGATTATATCCGGATACAGAGCGGATATCCGCCGGATAATCCAGCTCCGTTTTCACCCCTACCTCCTCCTTCCGTATAAATATCAACAGTGCCATTTCCAATGGATGACCCTTCTTTGGTCCATTAACAAAGAACAAGAACTATAACAAAGAACAAAAACTAAAACCCAACAAAATTTTTTATGGTTTATCTGACATGGTCTGCTTCCGGTAAATCAGGCCTCCACTGGTAATTGGTAAATGCATAGAAGAGAAGAAATAGAGTGAGTCCATGGTACTATGCATATCACGGGTTGTTACTGTGTTACGACTCTATATTCAAATTTTTAAATTCTAACGATCGATCCGAACCGTTCATCTTGTTCTCCATATTAATATGTGTTTGGAGACCAAAGTTTACATTTTTTGAAAAAAATTTACTATTTTTTTAGATATTTAGAAAATCACTTGATCTGAAAATTCTGGACCATCCAAAAACAGTGATTTTCAATAAATCTAAAAAAATAGTAAAAAAATTTCAAAAAATATAAAATTTAGTCTCCAAATACATATTAATATGGAGAACAAGATAAATGGCTTGGATCGACTATTAGAATTTGAAAACTCGAATATAGAGCCGTAGCACAATAACAAATCGTAATATGCATAGTACCATAGACTCACTCGAAGAAATATATAAGTGCCAAAGCTTTTGAAAAAAGAAAAAGAATTTTACGTCCAGGCAAATAGGATAGATGGAACCTTCAGAAAAAAAAATGAAAAAAAAAAAAGGATAGATGGTTTTGATCTCGCTTTTTAATTAAAATGGAGTCTCAATTTAAATATTCACTATGTAAAAATGATTATATCTATTCACTATCAGATCCTTTTTCTTTTCTTGTTTATGTGTTAATGATATGAAAGATGCAAGTTTGAGTTCGGTTGAAAAAAAAAAAAAAATGATTACCCCCCATACCCATGTAACCTTTTATATAAAATTATTACTTGATACTCTGTAATTAGTAGGTTAAATAGTTCTACTATAAGTACACAAATATTTTACTGAGTCCGGATAGTATGATATTGGTGTCATATAATATTGATTCTAAAATTTTATGGATAGACTTCAAACGACTAATTTAAACTGTTCAAACCGATTTATTTTATAAGTGATGTGTTTGCATGTAAGTTTTTTTATTTTTTTTAATTATTTTAGTATCAAGTCAGGCAGTCAAAAATATTGAAAAATAAATGCATTAAAATTAACTTAAAAATTAACTTAAAAAATTATAACTTTTAAATGTAAATGCACAACTAACGAAAAAAGATATATTTAAACGGTTTGATTTTACTGTTTGAATTCGATTCGCAACGTATTATTTTTTGTATATTTTTCCAAGACTTGTGAGTTGCTCGCCCATTAAATTATTTTGAAGACTTCGATTATGAAAGTACATTTGACAGGTAAACAGAAAACCCTCACAAGCTCACGCGGAAATTTTTTATTCATAGAAATTGAAAAAAAGGTAGAAAGAGAAACAGAAAGAGTTGTATTTGTTATATTAATAGAAAGATCGGTACAAATTCTATCAATCTAAAATATTAGAACATTTAGGATAGGTAGAATTCCTACCCATCCTAACTTTTCTTGGATTTTCTGTGACACCGTCTTCAAAACAGGAATAGCAACAGATCAATTCTTGATCTTCTCAAGCACCGTCTTCACAGAAGATCCGAGATAAGTTAGGATGGATAGGAATTATGTCTATCCTAAGTGTTTTGATTTTTTAGATCAGTAGAATCTGTACCGATCTTTCTATCAATATAACAAATACTGTACTCTTTCTGTTTCTCTCTCTATCTTTTTCTTAATTTCTATGAATATAAAATTTCCAGCTCACGCAATAATACCAATTGATCTGAATAATTTCACCGAGAGAAATCTGATATGTCCAAGCAATGCCTTGTTGCAAGTTGCAATGGCAACTCTTACGCGTGTGATAGTGATTTCTTAAAGATTCCACGAGTAATAATAGATAAATTGACAAAATAGTGCACAATTTTAGGAGCACCAATGAGTACAGAATATTGCACAATCAAGTTGAACATTTTAACTTTCAATGAGTATATAGCAATATTTTACGTATATAAGGTGATTAGTGCAAACCAACAATGATTGTCTCTTATTGTGCGGGACAAGTACTTTTTCGAGTGTTGGATGGTGGGACCCATAACTTTACGATCCAAATTAAATTAATCCCGTGCCTATTTGGAGATAGCGCAGGAGGCAATATTATTTGTGTTTTGAGATTTCACAGATTTAAAAGAACGATTCAAATCTACTAATTTTAAAATATTTCCTTGTTCGTTGTGAATTTTTATTGTGCGTATAAAAGTAGAATTTATGTAAAATGTACAAGTTTAAAATTATGGTTCACTTTATTTCCACAAACTAGGTATTGTCATGTAATCAGGTGAATTTCAATGCTTGTAAGATATACCGAATACACAACATAACATATCTAGCAATATAAATATGTTATTCAAATTTTGAATTTTACATTGTTGGAGCAAACTAATTTTTAACTCGATTTTATAAACAATAAATATAAAATCACAATACAATACTCAAATTTCAACAATATAGATTTTATGTATAGGCATTGTAGGCATTTTATGTATATTTCACCATACATCGTCGAATAATACTTAAATTACAATAAATTATATTGTTTATATATTCATTGATGATAAATTTTTAACGAGAAATTTAGATATATGTCCATCATAATTTCATCAATTAGATATTTCTCCATCAAAATCTTAAAATTAGTTATTTCCCCATCTAAATTCATATATATTATTAACATACCCATTTGTTAATTAAATCACTTAAAAATAAAAAAAATAATATCAATAAACAATTAAAAGGATATTTTTACCCCTAGTTCAAACTTCTGACCCTAACCCCTCCCCCTCTTCTCAGGATCGTTGTTGTTTTCTCTTTAGAAACTTCAGTTGGTACCACTGGTACCAAATCTTGCATAAACACTTTATTTTCTTCAATCTTTCTTTGTTTATCTTCTTCCTTCCGAGTTAACTCAGCATTTGAAGGCTCACTGACAGTTGTTTCTCTTTACATTATGATGTGAATCCTGTTCGTGCTCTATTTCATCCAGTTGTATCGTCTCTCCTCCTTGAGATTGCTTTATTGTCTCTCTGTTTCCCCTCCACCTTATTCTCTCTCATAGAAGGGAAGTTATAGCATCCCCTTTCATATTTTAAACTTGAGTATACAATTGAAGTCTGAATTTCTTCTTCTCTTTTAAATTCTACTCCCCTAGTCCCCTGCTTCATCCTGCTCTTGTACTAGTGATGTTAATGTTAGACTGTCCCATTTGCTTAGTTTAATTAATGTCCAGGAGCCCAATTTTTACATTAGGTGACAATTACTGTTCTTATTTATTGTTTGTGATTTACTGTGAGTCTCTTAATTTTGATATGTTAAATTGTCAATGCTTTCTTTTATTTTGACAGCACTTGTTCCTCCAATTCCCACATTTCTGTCTATTTGTTACAAATTAATTTTCATATTTATTCCGTTTATTTTTCCTATCACGTCTTCCTTTAAAGGAAAAATAAAAGAATAAGAAGTGACACAGCGCTCCCAGAAATCTTCCCTTCCCTCCCTTAGTTTATTGCATAGAATTTTTAGAGTACATATTTTTGTCATAAAAATAAAACCTAAGATGAGCAGTACAAATAATAGAGGCTGTAGTCTAAACATAGAAACAAACGATAGCAAATAATACAATTAAGGAAATACAATAAAGTAAAATCCATCCAAGGAATTGAGGTTGTCAATATTCCAAACACAGAGGACATTCCCTTTGTGTAGATATCGCAATACTCCCCCTCAAGCTGCACCGAAGAGTTCATCAGAGGTTAGCTTGCATCTTATTCCTTCAAACATTCCCTTAGTCAACGCCTTGGTGAAGATGTCAGCCAATTGACTTGCACTGCGAATATGTGGAGTCTCAATGGTTTTGTCCAAGATTTTCTCCCTTATGAAGTGGCAATCCACTTCGATGTGCTTAGTCCTTTCGTGAAAAACAGGATTAGATGCTATTTGGATAGCTGCCTGATTGTCGCAAAATAGCTGTGTAGGTTTACCATTGAGACTGAACCCTAATTCATGGAGTAATAGCCTTAGCCAAATAATTTCGCTAGTTGCAGCTGCCATAGCACGATATTCAGCCTCCGCACTAGATCTTGCTACTACGGTTTGCTTCTTGCTTTTCCATGTAACCAAATTTCCTCCTACAAACATGCAGAAGCCTGTAGTGGATTTTCTGTCAATCGGGTTGCCTACCCAGTCAGCATCCGTATATCCCACTATGTCGGTTTGACCATTATTTTTCATGAGAACACCTCTTCCTGGTGAGGCCTTCAAGTATCTCAATAATTGATTAACTAACTCCATGTGACCCTTTAAAGGTTTTTGCATAAACTGGCTCACATAGCTGACAGCGTAAGATATATCTGGTCTAGAAATAGTAAGATAGATTAACTTACCAACAATTCGTTGAAAAACACCAATATCTTCAAGTGGCTCAATGTCATGAACATTCTTGTGATTGTACTCCATTGGAACACTTGCAGGCTTGACTCCCATCTTGCCAATTTTCCTAAGCAAATCCAACACATACTTTCTTTGGGACAAAAAAAGACCTTTGTGAGAGCGAGCAATTTCGATGCCAAGGAAATATCTCAAATTTTCGAGATCTTTGATATCAAACTCCTTTCCAAGATGCAATTTGAGATTTTTTATACCTGTTGGATCACTACCAGTGATTACTAGGTCATCCACGTATATTAAAATAATCACAATACCTTGGCTTGATGTCTTAGTGAACATGGAAGAATCCTCTGCACTACACTTGAATCCAATTTTGCTAAGCGCGGTGCTCAGCTTGCCATACCATGCGCGAGGTGATTGTTTCAATCCGTATATAGCCTTTTTCAAACGACATACAAGTCTGTTCTCATTTGATATGAGCATCCCAGGTGGCAAGTCCATATACACCTCCTCCTCCAGTTCTCCATGGAGAAAAGCATTTCTCACATCCATTTGGAATAATGGCCAGTTGCAATTTGTGGCAATTGACATGACAGTACGAACAGTATTCATTTTAGTTACAGGTGCGAAGGTTTCTTTATAATCTACGCCATAAGTTTGAGTGTATCCTTTGGCAACCAACCTTGCTTTGTGTCTTTCTACTATACCGTCACTTTTGTATTTGGTCTTGTAAACCCAACGACACCCGACTGTTTTCTTTCCAATTGGTAATTCTACCAGTTCCCATGTTTTATTTCGGTTCAAAGCCTCAAGTTCCTCATTCATAGCTTTAATCCATTGACTCTGTTTTATTGCCTCTTCAAAATTATTTGGTTCTGGATTCTTGTCAATCTCAGCTAAAAAGGTGCAATAATTTGGTGATAACTTGTCATACCTTATGCAGTTTTGAATTGGATATTGAGAGGTGTGATACGTGATGAAGTCATGTAGCCGAGCTGGAGGCCTAACAATGCGACTAGATCTCCTCCTATCCGTAACTTGGGCTGGCCCTGTAGGCTCGACCTCCTCATATTCAGGTCTGATTTCTCCCTCCCTTGCAGGCTCGACCTCAGCTTCATTCGGGCCTTCCAGCTGTAGCTCACCTATTGGGCTTGAATTGCAGCGTTCTGGATCAATCTCGAGCCCAATACTAATTGGATTTGGGCTGACTTGGAAATCTTTGTAATCAGTTTTCTCCCCCTGTCTCTCTTCTGTATAGTACATTTGTTCTTCATCAAACCGTACATCCCGAGATACAAATAAACGCCTTAATTTGGGGCTATAGCACTTATATCCCTTTTGCGTTGAGGAATACCCAACAAACATGCATTTTTCGGCATGATGATCTAACTTGCCTGCATTTTGAGAATGTACGAAACAAATACATCCAAACACTCGTAAGTGAGAAATATCAGCCTTTCTATTATACAGGATCTCAAAAGGGCTTTGGAAATCAAGCACTCGACTAGGTAGTCGGTTTATTAGATAGCATCCTGCAAGTACAGCGTATGACCAGTAAACCTTAGGCAAATTTGAGGAGAAAAGTAACGCACGAGTTACCTCTAACAAGTGACGATTTTTTCTTTCGGCTATGCCGTTTTGTTGGGGAGTACCAACACAAGAGGTTTGATGCATTATACCTTTGCTACGAAGAAAAGTTTGAAAGTCATGATTCATGTACTCTGTACCGTTATCAGTTCTAAGTACCTTAATTGTAGTGTTGAATTGATTTTCAATCATGCTGCAAAAATTCTGAAAAATTGAGCATACTTCTCTTTTTGACTTAAGCAAGTATAGCCACGTGGCACGTGATTTGTCGTCAATAAATGTAACAAAGTACTTGAAACCTTCTTTAGACTCAATTGGTGCATTACCCCAGACATCAGAATGAATTAACCCAAATAACTCATTATTTTTATTAAAATGTTCTAGAAATGGTAATCTATGAAGTTTTGCAAATTGACAAGGATCACAGGTCTTAACATTATTAGGCAAAGACAAATTTAAAAACTAGAGAATCTTGTTAGAGGGGTGCCCCAGTCTCTTGTGCCAAAGCTCGGCTGAAGAGACACTAGTTTGTGTTACGGCTAAAGCTGAGATATCCGGCTCAACCAGGTATAATCCATCAACCATTCTCCCTTCACCAATCTTCTTCCCGAAAGTTCGGTCCTGAAACACTACTTTCTGGGGAGTGAAGATGACATTACAATTCCATTGGTTAGTGCATTTGCTAATGGATAGTAAGTTAGCCTTCAATTCAGGAACAATTGTAACATCAATTTCTTTTGAGAAGATTCGGGCTTTGCCTGATCCATTGGTAGGTATTGAAAGACCATTTGCCACAGTAACATGGGAATATGCATTTTTTGGTTGCCATTTGGTTAAAACTTTATTTGTGGTGAACATATTATCGGTAGCACCTGAATCTACAATAATCTTTGGACAAGAAACAATAGATAAAGCTAAGTGATTACCAATATGCTTTACAGCATTAGAAGTTTCACCACCTGGACCAGCAAAGGAAGGTTCAGCATTAGTAGCACATGTCTTCATTAGAAACTCGAGTTGTTTTGTCATCTGCTCAAGCCTAAGTTGTACATTGTTGTCTTCAGATTTTGTTGTCAGATTAGCTTCGTTGGGCCTGTTTCTGGTAGGCTTTAAATGTGGGTAGAGTATCCAGCATTTGTCCTTAGTATGACCGCTACGATTGCAATGATCACAGTATGTTCGATTTCCCTTTTTATCCCTTCCTTTGTTCCATTTAGTGTTATCTCCTGTTCTAGATGAGAAATGAGCAAAGTTTTCAGAATTGTTCAAGGAGTTGTTTACCTTTTGATCTCTACCCATGACTTTCTTCCGTGTCTCTTCACTTTGTAGAATAGCATACACGGTGTTAAGTGACGGGAGTTCTGGCCGCATCAGTATATCTCTCCTTGTCTCCTCAAATTCTGGTGTAAGACTTGCCAAGAACCAAAAAACTTGGTCCTGTTCTTCTCTCTTGAGATATTCGTTTACTGTTGCAGCAGGTGGTCGATGAAGTCGTAGCTCCTCCCACAATTGTTTCATTTTTCCGAAATGTTCCATCACTGGCTGTTCTGGTTCTTGATTGAGAGTAACTAGTTTCTGCTGAATTTCAAATATACGGGATGAATTATTTGAATTCCCATACATTTCATATAGTGAATCCCACATTTCCTTGGCTGAATTAGCGAAGGCAAATATTTCATGGACTTTGGGTTCCATTGCATTGCAAAGCAAGGACATAACGTGCAGATCATCGGCCACCCATTCATCACACTCACTACCTTTTTCCGTCGGCTTTTTCGTTGTTCCAGTAATGTGCCCAAGTCTGGATTTTCCTCCTAACGCCAGTTTCACGGCTTGAGCCCAGGTCAGATAATTTGTGCCATTTAACAGGAAATTGGTGAGGTTAGGACTTGTGGAGTTTCTTGAGTTTGTGTTAGCCATGAGATTTTGGAGTTTTTAGAGAAAATTGTTTAGTGGTTTAGAATTTGATAACAGAGAACAAACAAAAATGGAGGGACAGATTTGAGAAGATTCCAAAGAAAAATGAGGGAAAAAGAAACTACACGTATAAAGGAACCAGGAAAACACAAGATATTCAGATCACCTTCGGCATGGCCATTAGCAATCTGGTACCTTAATCAATTCCTGCTCTGATACCATAAAGGAAAAATAAAAGAATAAGAAGTGACACAGCGCTCCCAGAAATCTTCCCTTCCCTCCCTTAGTTTATTGCATATAATTTTTAGAGTACATATTTTTGTCATAAAAATAAAACCTAAGATGAGCAGTACAAATAATAGAGGCTGTAGTCTAAACATAGAAACAAACGATAGCAAATAATACAATTAAGGAAATACAATAAAGTAAAATCCATCCAGGGAATTGAGGCTGTCAATATTCCAAACACAGAGGACATTTCCTTTGTGTAGATATCGCAATATTCTTCCTTTGGTTAATGAGCACATTGTCTTTTCATCCTGACTCCCGAGTTAGCAATTTCTTTATAGTTCAAATTTCTTGTCACGGAAATACGATCCTGATTTTGTTAATCCAAAATTTATAATGCTTGCTCTTATTGTTCACTAAGTGTATGCTCTTAAAGAGAGCAGCTGTCTACTTTCATGTCTTTGAAAAAGAAAATATTTTCTTTTTGAAGGTTTCTTTTACCAATTATTTTAAGCTTGAAAAAGAAAAAAATTTCACCCTGCATGCCCTATAAATTGAGATGAACAGGTGGTGGTCAATTTAATTTGATTTAAGAAAAAACATCTTGAAAAACTATGCACATTAATTCATTTCCCTATGAAATGCAGTGTCTACTTAATTATCTAGTCATGTCTAAGGTATATTTATTATAAGATGGGACTATTGAAGGAAAGGAAGAACTGGATAAGAAGGGAGGTGCACGGTAAGAGGAAAAGGGAAGGAGAAGAGCACATGAAGGGTAAAACAGTCATTTTATTTTTTAATTAATATTTAACTATATATTTAAATGATTTAAGTAAGAAATGGGTATATTAAAAATTCAACATCTAGGAATTATTCACATTAGTATATATTTTTGCAAACTCAAGGGCAATCAAAATAAAATTAAAATGCCATAATTTTTTCTAAGTGCATAGATAAAATGCTGTAGTTCACATCCAACGATTTTATTTTGAATTTTAAGATTTAAATTTTGAGTCATTAAAGTTTTTAAAAATGAAGGCATGATGGAGACACAAAAACATATATCTAAATTTCTCATTTTTAACTATCCGCATTGCAAAGAACCGACGCTGTATATTTTTAACAATTTATGCATGCCGACAATCGATTTTTTTTTTACATCGAGATAAAAATAAACAATATAATTTTACATTGTTGAAATCTTATTGTATGGTGAAATATACATAAAATCTGTTTTTTTTTTATTATTATAGATATGATGCGTGAACAATATAATGCCTATAATGCTTTATACATCTAAACTGTATTTTTTTAATTTCTCAAATTGTCAAGTAAAAATTATCAAATAATTTATCCTCGTAATAATATTACAATGACAATTAAGCAACGCATATAATTGCCGTTAACATCCTTATGTAAATATAAATATTATTCATAAATTCAATCACAGACTGCAATAAAATTTATTTCTAAATTATTATATTGGATATTAAAAATTACTCCATCGACCAATTAATATTTTAGAATAATTTCATTATATTTTGCCGGTAGGCGGAATGTGCGTTAGAATAAACTTTTCAATAAATTCGTTTTAATTTAATTATTTTATTTTACAAATATTTTTCCATGATTCCACTTTGAAAGTGACTGGGATGAAGATGATCCAGCCACAATCACACAAAACATAAAGGCCTTTTAGCCGCCTCATATATTATTAATTTATTTTGACAGCGGAGCATCACCAAATGTGCACTACTGTGGAGTCTGAACTGGAGATAGTTCCACTGCACCAACTGTGAAACTGCTGGAAGAAAACGACTATCATATAATAAGTAAAATATTACAATCCGAAAGTGACAGGGACAGAGCCACGGAGGTGTAACAGCTTTTGTAGAGACGAGACAGAAGATGATTCCAGTTCCACACAAGCTGCCCCATTAACTAAAGTTCTAAATATAAAAAATGCATTTTGGTCCCCACATGGGCCCACGGCTTCCGTGCGGTACAGCTCACTTTTTATCGTATTTTTTATTCTCTCTTTGATCATTTGATGAATGCTTGGATTGGACCACACCATTTAGGCAACATAGGGAGGTTTTGAGTTACATCAAAGTAATACCCCTCCGTCTGAGTTGTGACATATTGTTGTAATGGATTAGGTTGGGACACAATTTCTTAATAATATCATTGAAAGGGGTTCTTCCCTTTCATATTCCTAACACCGACCATAAATTGTTTAGTAAAATTTGAACTTACATTCTTTTTACATAAATAATGTTTTCTTAAGAAAATATTATATGCTATATGAGGAGAATTCAAATGTCTCTATTTTTAAAAATTTTAATAACTGATTTTTTAAAACTTAAATGTCAAAATAAAACCGTTGAATATGATCTACATCATTTTATCTATACATGTGTAAAAAATTATGATATTTCAACTTTGTTTTTGTTGTCATCAAGAGCTTATAAAAATGTACTGATGTGGATAATTTATAAACGTTGATTTTTCAACTTATTGATTCACATATAAACAAAACCGAATATGATAATTTTTTATGAGCGCATAGAGAAAATAAATAGATCATATTTAACGGTTTTATTTTGACGTTTATGATTTAAATTTTGAGTTATTAATACTTTAAAAATAGAGATACGGTAGAGACATTAAATTATATTATGAGTTTTATAAGGGGCAACTTTTGTAAATACATCCTATCGAAATGCAGACCTGACAATGCACCGGATGACATTAAAATAAAGAATAGTTATAACATATATCAAATTTTTATTTTATTTTATCTATTAACGTGTTGAAAAATATATTTAAACTTTATAATAGTGTAGTATTCATTATAGTTAGGGTGTGCATGTAAAATTTGAACAATTCATCAGTTGAAAATCACTAAACCTCGATAGTCTACAATCACCGATTTTTTTAAATATATCCAAAATTTAAATTAAATTTTAAAAAATAACCAATTGTGTACTGGAAATGCAAAAATATCCAAACCGGTTGATGGATAACCGAACAAAAACCAAATTTCCGGTTACCCAAATCCCGGACCCGTTGAAATTAACCGGTTCACGGCTAACCGGAAATATTGTTGGCCCGGTTAACGAATAACCGGAAGTATTGGGCCCGGTTAATGAATAACCGGAAGTGTTGGGTCCGGTTAAGTGCTAACCGAAAAGAATCCATTTGTCCGGTTATCTGCTAACCGGACATCTCTTTTTTTTTTTTTCCGCGTGGGGGGCATGCAGCGTGGGGCTTTGACGCGTGGCATTTACTGTAGACCCGTGGCTGAATTCTGAATTTAGCTGAGTTAGAGGCGGGATTGATGAGTTAGAATCAGCCAGCAAATTTTGGTGACGCGGGGAGAAGAGAAGAGAGAAGAGAAGGTCTCCAAGCAGATCAGGTTTTTTTTTTTTTTTAAATTATTAAAATAGTTTGTAATATTGATTAGAACTGTTTAGAATTATTTGAAATTTGTTTAGATATTTTAAAATTATTTGAAATATATTTGGAATATTTATTTTGAAAATTATTAGAATATTTATTTGAAATTTATTTGAAACTCTAATAATATCCGGGATCAAAATAATTTAAAAGGTGCATAATTGCAACAATGGTTTGTTCTATTTATTTTTTATTTTGATAAATATTGAATTGTTACGAGACAAAATATTTTTTTAGTAAGATAAATTAATGCATACAAAATAAACTATGAAAATGAAAAGTTTAAATTAGACATTTTATGAACTTTTGTCAATTTATTCAACTTTTTTATTATTTTATATTTAAATTAAACATTTTTTTTTCTCTTATGTGAATTTATTATAATTTTTATTTTATTTTATGGAATTGTCTATTTAATTATTAAATTCGATAAATATTAATTTTTTAAATAGATAAATATTAATTGTTATGAAAATGGTTTTGTTCAATTTAGAAAATTTCAAAACGGTATAGAAAATTTTAAAATAGTACCCCGAATAATTTAGAAAGTTGCAAAATAGTGTAGAATAATTTAGAAAAGTTTTAAAATAGAGTAGAATAGTTTAGGAAGTTCCAAAATAGTGTAGAATAATTTAGAAAATTGTAAAGTGTCGCACGGATAATTTAGAATAGTTTCAGAATGGTTTAGAATGATTTAGAAAGTTTCAAATTGGTTTGAATAATTATTTGGAATATCATTTGGAAATAACAAAAATGCATGTGTAATATGCCAAAAATGCATGTCGAGAATAATTTAGAAAATTTAGAATAATTTAGAAAATTTTAAAATGGTGTTCGAATAATTTAGAAAGTTCCAAAATAGTCGAGAATAATTTAGAAAGGTTCCAAAATGGTATAGAATAAATTAGAAAATTTTAAAATATTGTAAAATAGTTTAGAAAATTACAAATTGGTTTCGAAACAGTTTAGAATGATTTAGGTAATCTAAATTGGTTTAGAAATAATTAGAAACATCCAAACCGATTTAGATTAGTTTAAAAATTTCGAAAACAATGAATTAAGTTTGGATAAATTTTGTAGCATGGCAGATGAAATGAATGATGAAATACATATGGCACGGGATAATTTTAGTGATCTGTTGTGGATACCGCACAGCAGTCACAGAGTGTGTCAAGCTTCTGAGGAGGTAAGCAATTAGTTATTTCTATTTTTAACTTGTTCAGAAATATATTATTGTTTTAATTTCTAATTTTTATTTTCGGTAATGTAGAAGAAAGAGGTTATAAATGTGAAGCACTACCGTTGTCAGACCGCGTACCACGTTGCATACGCCCCATTCTTGATTCGATTGGGTTTATACCAGATCGCAGTCATGCCTCACAAAAAAATTGATGCGGCGCTCATACACGGACTTGTGGAGCGGTGGCGTCCTGAGACACACACCTTTCATCTTCCTTTCGGAGAGATGACAGGTATTAACTTCAAAACTAATTTAAATGAATCTGTTCTTCGTGATAATTTACTGATAATTAAAATGAAGAAATTTATATTTTTTATTTGATAAATTATAGTTACTTTGGAGGACATAAGCTGTTTGTGGGGTTTGCCCATTACGGGGGTCCCAGTGACAGGGAGTACAGATGGTAGGATTGCAAAAGGCCGGCTCTTCGAGTTGTTAGGAATCAAAGAGCATGAGCAAAGTGGACTTATGAAAAAACGGGGGCCTGAGGGAAATGAAAGAAGCATGGAGTTGATTTTCCTGAAATCTAAGTTTCGTGAACGATTTGAGAAGCTACCGGCAGATCGTAATGATCAAATGTTGAAGTGGTAACTATATATATATATATATATATATTAATTTATTCGTGCTTTAGCCCATCAATAATCTACTCACATTGTCTTAAATTTTTCTAGGTACGTCCGTGCATATATCTTGGACCTGATGTCGTCCAGTTTGTTCCCGGACAGTAGCGGGGACGGGATACCGTTGTGGTATCTCGATCTAATTGTGAATTTGGACCAGCCGGTACCGTACAATTGGGGTGGAGCCGTTCTTGCATATCTGTATCGACATCTATGTGTCGCTACCGAGCCCGATAGAGGATCTATGCATGGTCCGGTGATGCTTCTGCAGCATTGGTCGTGGACTCGCTTTCCAGTTCTTCGGCCCGAGCCTCAAACTAAAAACTGGGAACCTGCCTGGGGCGCTCCAACGCTTGATACATGCGCATCTTTTGCGTACAAATGGTGTTGTCCACACAAATACGTGTCATCCTCCCACTTCAAGACCCAGGGTGCACGTATCCCGCGGGGCCAGTTTCAGAGTTTGACGGAGGATTGTGTGAATTGGGAGCCGTACGGGAGGGTCTACAGCAAGCTTCCGACAGTGACCCAGCAAGGAAGGGTATGTTTCAATCTATTTATTTATTTAGTTATATGTTACCGTATTTATAAATTATAACTCACATTCTTGATAAATTTATCAGCCCTACTACTTATATCGCGGTCCACTGATATTTTATTGGATCGTTGAGCATACCTATCCGGATCGTTGCATGAGGCAATTTGGATTGTTTCAAGAGATTCCGGTGCAACAACCACTGAATAGGCACACGCATGTTGAGTTGCACAAGTAAGATTGACTCGTCATTTTCCTTATTTATATTAGTTACCTTTAGGTGTTAAGTTGTTATAAAATTATGAACAGGTTGATGTTGGGTTCAAAGAAGAACGAGTCCTGGGCCACAAGACACGTGACATACGTTCAGTTGGCTACTGCATATGAGGCGCAAGTAATCAGAGAAGGTCGCTCGTTTGAGCCAAACGACCTTCCGCGTTATCGCAAGTGGTACCAGAAGAGATGTATGGCATCTGTCTATCTGTTTAGTCAGCACGTGGAAGGAATGGATCGTGTGAATTGGCTCCCCAGAGTAGAGCATGGGCCGAGTGGATACATTCCCAGCGGACCACTTGTCACTCGAACTGTAAATATTTTTATTTGCTAGCCTCGTTGATTAAAACTCATAATTACTAAAATTGAAACTGTTTGTGTACAGGCATTGACTGGGATTGGAGAGTTGGCGCACGGCGTCAAGATGTTCTTAACCAAGGGGTGGCGAAAGATTGGTAAAAAACTAATGAGGACAGGCTGGCGTCTCTGCTGTGATACAGGTTTCGGTCCACGTGCCCGGCAAATGATGGATGAGACGGGGATTCCAGAAAACTGGGAAGCGATCCCATCGGACGAGCCTACTCCTATTGGGGTGTATCCATATCCAGAACCGCCTAGATTCGAAGGCCCAGATCCTATTAAAGGTTGGTTATACGACGGCACCGAATGGAGAAAGTACATCCCATCAGAAGCATTTGCACCGGTAAATCCACCACATCCAGTCGCAGACCTCGGACAGGTAATTTGTAATTTTACTTAAAAAAAATTATTTGCAAACCACAACTTATCAAACTAAATTCTAATTATAGGTCTCTCATGCTCAGGGGACGCAAGATTGGAATCCGGACAGCCTACATCAGGACGTTGATCTCGGACAGGTATGTTTTTCGTTTAGAGCAAGTATTTTTTTATGAATTACAATTATTTTTTTTACGAATTAAAGCTGTGTATGAATTGCAGATGAATCAGGATCAGAGTGGACACAATCCATGTTGGGAGGATTATCAGAGACAGGGAATAGGCACAGGCACCATAGAAGATTTGCTGGATTTTCAGGAGCAGGAGGAAATCGAGATTGCACAACGAGTATCTATGGAGAGTTTGCGGCGTGAGCATCCGAGAACTAGTTGGTTATTTGACGGGCCACCTATAGATATTGGTGACGCAGGGGCATCCACATCTCATTCACGTCCATCTATCGATGCTGGTGACGCAGGGGCATCCACATCCCATTCACGTCCATCTGTTGTCCAAGGGTGCGCCAAACAGTTGTACTTGTTCTTGCTGGTTGCTCTGCCGCTACTTGCGCCTGTCTTGTTGCCTCCTCTACATGTAGTGTAGAGCATGTATTAAATTGTGAATTTAGTTAAAACATGTATTTATAGTTGATTGATTGGCTATACCTGTAGCATTCCGATCAATTGTCTCACGATGAGGCTGGTGTCCGAGTCTCCGACCACGCATTCTATCCATTTCCATCGGTATGCGGTCGTGTCGTCTCCGTCCTTTCTTGATCAGATTCGAATCAGGTATAATTTTTGGGCCATTATATGCAGGCCATTCACATTGGTTGCCTTTCGGTTCCCAGTGTCCACTCCATGTTTGTACAACTATAGACATACGGTACAAGGGGTTGACGTATAAATTTACATCATATCTCATTTCGCGGATAATCGCCATGAAATGAGAACATGGTATGCCGGTCAATTGAGGCTTCTGGCATTCACATTCAACCTTGTTGTTGTCCTTAACGACAACCCTATACCCGAAATCCCTACGAGTATGCTCAAGTCTCGGCTGATTACGCCTTGCTGGAATTTTTTCACCCTTAACTAGGACCTCAAAAAGTCCATGACCGGTACGATAAGGAATCACAGTCATGTCTCTTCCCTTCTCAATACGCTTTTGCAATAACTTAGTTACACGGTCGGACCACACTTGACCATGCTAACATGACATTTGAGATTTGTTCCATCGTTCAAAAAACCATTTATTCAATTTATAGAACGTATCCTCCACAACCGCTGCAACCGGTAATCGCCGACTAATTTTGAACACGGCGTTCAGTGACTCTGACCCATTTGTTGTCATTATCCCCCATCGGTGACCTCCGTCCTCTGCTTGATACAACTTCTCTGGACATGGAAGCTCATCTTCATCATTAGGGTTTCTCTTACCCACCTTGTTAAGGTATTCGATAGCCTTCGGACAACCAATTTCAAAGTCTTGTAACATCTCTTGTAACCTTCTAGGTTTGCATTTGTTCACTCCAGCTATGAACCTATCGCTAACCTCTCTCTTACGGCCCACGTGCTTGTACAAATTTTCAGCAACATGTTGAGAGCAATACCGATGCACACATTGATCGGTAGTCTCATCCCATCCGAGATTTGGATCCTGGAACAAGGCTTTAATCCCCAAATGTCTATCCGATATGACACAAAAGAATCGATTATCTCCAATTACTTCCAACCTTAACCATCTCATAAAAAAACCCCAGTTATCAGCGCTTTCTTTCTCCACAATTGCAAAAGCTACTGGAAGCAGTTGGTTTTCGGCATCGTACATACATGCCATTAGAAGCCTACCTTGGTACCGTCCCGACATGAAACATGCATCGATACTAATCACTGGTCTGAGAAACGGTATCGCTGCAATACACGCTCCAAATGCCCATGCCGCTCTGTGGAAGTGCCTATCAGTTTTTTTGTCAATCGGGGTCGACATCACACAATACTTAGTTCCTGGATTCGTTCTTTTGATGGCTTCCAATAGTGGAATAAGCAAGTTGTACGAGTTCTCCCAACTCCCAAACAGATTTGCAATGGCAAGCTCACGGCCTCTCCATAATTTGTTGTACTTGGGAGTTACCTTATTATATTTCTGCATGACAATATCTCGAATATGATTTATAGGAGAGCACACATCCCTTCTAATGGTCTTATCAATCGCAAGGGCAACCATCTCTGCTGTAAGCTGACAATGATCAGTACGTGTTGCGGATACTGTGCATGTGTGAGGATATGCTTGTTTCGTAATAATCCAAGATTCTGAAAGACCGTTCTGCTTCGCGCATACCTTAAATTTACAAAATTTATCTCTGCACCCCACCTCGTAACGTCTAGGTTCGCTTCTAAGGACCTTGCACTCACAATTCTTATTGAGATGGAACTCATTGATTGCTATCTTTAGAGCCGTTTTCGACTCGTAAACTACACCCTTAGCCAATGGATTATCGAATGTTTTTTTTGACCTGCCAAAAAAATCGACATCCGCAGGCCGAAAACCGGATATGTCATTGAAACTATCAACCGGATGTGTCATACTTTCCCGAACAGTTATCGGGTAATGTGCTTGATTGGTATGTGTTTGACGGTACTGTGAAGGTGACTGGCTTGGCAATTCAATATCTTCGTCCGAACCCGATTCTTCACCTAAGAGCATCTCATCTCCACTCTCCAAACTGTCAGAATCAATTGCATCCACAGGGACATGTGAATAATCACGTACCTGTCTACGGACCCGACTGGTACAGGGTCGGGATGTGTTTGGTAGATCCACAGAGTTTCGACTGGTACTGTGTCGGGGTCTAACTGGTAGATCCACAGAGTTGCTACCGATACTGGGTCGAGGTCTCACTGGTATATCCACAGAGTGCCGACCGGTACTAGGTCGGGATCTAACTAGTATTGGGTCGGGATCCACAGGATTCCGACTGGTACTGGGTCGGGATCGAGGTTCAGGAATCTGATTAGTGTAGTTCGATTCCAATTCTACATATAACTCCAGAATCGGTAACATTTGTGAAAATGACGACACAATTCCTAAAATCATTTCGAAAGATTGTTGGTTTATTACATGTATTAACTGATGGTCACATCCCCCATCGGTAGACATATTAAATCTGGCTTGGATTTCCAGATTTGCTTGACTAACATTATACCCAACCAATTTATAAATCTCATTCCGAAGATAATCAAAGTTGTGGTTCACGGTTAGCGGGAATGAGTATTTAGCTCGGGTACTGTAAAATACCCCATCATTATTGTATTGGATTTCTCCTCCAATATAAATCTTCACACAAATAGTTCTATCCATTTTTAGTTTCAATTGGTCTGGCAATTCAAAAAATAACAACATATAAGTAATTAAAAATTGTCCGGACCTATGAAAATTATTCTATATTATTTTACAATTTCCTAAATTATTCTAGCCCATTTTGAATATTCCTAACTTATTCTGCACCATTTTGCAATATCCGTAACTATTTTCGAATTTTATAAAATATTCTAAACCATTTTGGAATGTTTGAAAAAATTCTAAATTATTTGGACAATATCCTGAACCAGTTGAAATGAACTAATTAATTATATTACAAATTAAAATTAAAATAAAAAATAAACTATTTTTAGTCTAAACAATATATGTAATTAACCTATTTTTAGTTTTGATTGGTACAAATAACAACATAAATAATTACAAATTAATTATAAAAAATGACCTTTTTCTTTTTTATCTTCCTTTATCTTTGCCTGAGTGTGTTCCTTTCTCTCCGTCTGAGTGTGATCGTGTGCTTCGTATCTGTAGCAGATTACAAAAACGATTAGAAGAAATAATAATTAACATAATTTCAAAAAAAAAAATTAGATAGTTAAAAGATAAAATAATTAACATAATTATTTACTTACTGATAGAGCAAGTAATATTTGTTTACTGATTTATTTTTGTATGGATGATTATAATTGATTCTAAACAATCTAAACAAATAAATTCTAAATATTCCAAACAAATAAATTCTAAACAATCTAAACAAATAAATTCTAAACATTCCAAACAAATAAATTCTAAACAATCTAAAAAATATTCCAAATAATTCTAAACAATATTTCAAAAAATTCTAAACAATTATATTTCAAAAATTTATAAATTTTTTGACATAATTTGCATACAAAGAACTGGAGGAGAAATCTTCATTATATTTCAAAATTCGATAGTTAAAAACTTAATAAGTTAATTATAAAAGAAAAACTTACTTTTTTTCTTCGTTTCGTTTATCTCTGGATGAGACTCTGATTCTTCAGATTAAATTATGAGATTTATATGCAGTTTCGTTTCTCTCTGAATGACTCTGATTCTCTGGAGGGTTTATATAACCGAAATGAATTTTTGGTGGACTGTTAACCGAACTATTTTCCGGTTATCCATTAAGCGAAAAAAATATAAACTTTCTAACTTTCCGGTGCTCTGTTAACCGAACAAATAACTGGTTATTCATCAACTGAACAAATTCAACATGTCCGGTTACCTGTCAACCGGAAAAATCCACAAACCCGGTCACCCCCTAACCGGAAAAATTGCAAAGATCCGGTTAACTAATAACCGGATTGGGTACATTTGCAATTTCATCCAACAAATGGGTAAATTACGTAATTTGTTATTCATTTTGGATATTTATAAAAAAATCGGCTCCAATCACTTACAATTTAATACAAATTTGACATACGTAATATTAAAAAATGAAGAATACAATTATAATTTTATTTTTTTGTTAGTTTAAACATTATTATTAAATGTATCAAATAGATAATCATAAAAGTTAGATAGACAGACGTATGTATGACAGTTTTAAAAATAGCCAAATTTTTTTAACTTGCCATATTTTAGAAAATAATAAACTAAGTTGCCATGGATTTTGATTTTATTTTTATTTTTATCAGAAAAGCAGATAATGTTTGCGCTCCAAATTGAACTAAAGAAATTGAAAAAAAAAAAAAAAACCCAAATTTGGAAAGCAAATATTATCTACGTCCCTCATAAAATTGATTTTTTTTTGTTTATTATTTTCCTATGAAACGGTAGCTTGAAAGAATCGGTAAAAATAGCTCGTTACATATTATGTAGTCTCTTCTAGACAGTGTGCAAACGGATCGGATATTATTCGACCGTATTGAAATTTGTGTCTGAAAATTTGATACAGATATCTGATATCCAAATATTCTTCCAGATAAGGATACAGATATAATTTTAAATTTTATTTATCTGTATCTAAATAGTAGATATATACTATATAATTTAACATATATTATGAAAAAAAAAGTATATTATTCACTGTTATAAAAAAGTGAATATTTGTATCGGTATTTATTTAATATCCGATCCGTATTTGTATCCGTCTGATATCCAATGACGACAATTCATCAGTGTTACATATTATATTAATAATATAATACTGAAGAGAATTTGTTAAAATTCTCTACTGTATAAGTGGTGCTGTGGTGTAAAATACAGTGTACTCTATCCATTATTGGTAAATGGAATGGGCCCCTGTTTGTCTATCTTTAGCTTTATTCTCTAATAAGCTTCTCTTTTAACCCCCACTCAGGAAATCCAACCCGAACTTATCAAAATGTTTGGATCCATTTTCTCAATAAAAAAAAAATGTCTGGATACATAAATTCATGGAAACAGTTTGAAAGGGTGAAAGACTTGAGGGGACAAGAGTCCTCTTTTTCAAGCAACAATTTAATTGATAACATTGACTTTAAAACAAGGAGACAATTCTCATCAAAGCAATCCCATCCATAAAATATCTTCAAAAATATAAAGTCCGATTTTTTTATTGACTGAAGCTACGGTACTTTGATGCAATGCGTATTTACTATTTAGGTCTGTGTTATGAATTTATATTTTTGTTTTTAAAAATAAAATAATTAATCTGAATCATTTAACATAATTTCTTTATAAAATATACTTGGAGATCAATTTTTTTATGTTTTATTTTTCATTTTGTCACCTGATCATCTGATCTAAAGATTATGCCAGAAAGTAGAAATTTCTGCATGTGCAAAAGAATTATAAAAAATCTTACAAACTGTAAAATTATATTTATATATAAATTATGTTGAGCAGTTCAAAATGACTATTTAAACCTTAAAAATAAAAATACGAATATATTACACAAATCAATTTTAACTTCCCTAATTCCATTAACGGTTGTTTGGATTCGTATCTAACCAAGTACTGTAGAGGATTATCCTCACTTTAGATTAGGGATTCGGACTAGTATAGAGTCAGTATTATTAGGCTTTGAGATTCGTGTCAAGTTAAAAAGAACGGTCCAGATCTACTAATGGTAAAAGATTCCCTTGTCAGGTAATGGAGAGGATGTGAATTCCTGCTGTTTTCACCTGCAGGGAGTTCCGATTTTACTGTTTTCATTTTCCAACAACAGTTCAGATAATTTTGTAGCGCACTGTTGATTTGTCTTATTGTTTCAGGCGAAACATATACATTGGAATTTGTTTCAAATATGGTTATATCTCATATATATGTGCGCACTGTTTTCTTTTATGTTTTTCTCTTCTTAATAATTTTTCTTTTGCCTTTTGGTATAAGGTGGGGTTTTTTGTTTTTGGATAGATTCAAAGAAAGAATACCACACATGCTAAAAAGTCGATGTCGTTTTTTGTGATGTGCTTTAATTTGAGACAACTATCATTGGTTCATAACAAAAGATGATAATAAAAGATGTTAATATTAGGATATGTATCTGCTGCTTTTTTTGTTAGAAAAGAAAAATAACTTCTTTCTCTTTTTTTTTCTCTCTATATCTCTCTTCAGAAAAAAGAAAGAGAGAGAAAGAGAATCATGTAGGAGAGAAAACAGCAGAGAAAGAGAAGATATTTTAAAAACACCGAATTTCGTTCCTTATTACACATGTATAATAATAAAGACTAAAAAAGAGGTCAGCGCTGCGAGGCTATGTTACTATGCAGTCTTGTACTATAACTTTATATTCGTATTTCAAAATTCAAACGATCAATTAAAATACTTAGTATGATTTTCATATTGAAATGTACTTGGTGACTAAATTTTATACTTTAGAAAAAAAAATTTGGATAGATAAAAAATAATTAATTTTGAATGATTTTGAATGTTTTGATCAAGTAATTTTCTATCTATTTAAAAAAATAATAAAAAAATTCTGAAAAGTATAAAACTTGGTCTCCAATATACTTTCATATAGAAATCACATTGATTGGTTCATTAACTGTTTAAATTTTGAAAACAGATGTATGAACTGTAATACAAACGGGTGTGCGTTGTGCATAATACCGTATATATGTAGCCTCACTCTAACACTGTGAAACTTATTAATTTGCTTAATTAAATAAAACCTTCGTTAAATAATTACGAACATGTGATGTTATAAAAAACAATATTTTTTGAATAATTAAACCAAAAACTGATTCGCGAAAGCCAACGTTAATTTATACTATCTTATAAGTCGTTGCACTATTTTATTTCTAAAATTTATATACTTTATGCTGAGATAATTCTACTGCGTATGGATTTAACTTCACAAAATTTTCAAATTTGTCAATATTTTGACTTTATTATCTCATGTCATAATATCTTCGTACATTAGGGCAGTGGTGCGTCATTATTATGGCAGCAAATAAAATATTATATACGAGCAAATACAAATAAAGTATTACATATATAATATATTTATAATAAATGTAGCATGTTACCAATTGCTCGGTGCACTTGCACCGTAAACACTAGCACAAAATTATACGACTTCCTATACTGACAAGTGATGATACTACTTCACCGTAATAACAAATGCAAAAATAGAACATTATAATAATACAAAATATTTTCTCTACTGAAAATTTGGTTCAATTTTAATGACTACAACGTATTATCATATAATATAATTTTAGTTCAATTTTAAGGTTACATAGAAGATTAACAGGAAACTTTTTGTATTGAATGGGAATTACTTTTTGTTTTACATTGTTGATCTTAACCAGGGGCGGAACTAGAAAATTCGAATAGAGGGAGCTAATTTATAAAATGTAATATGTGAAAAAGGCAAAAAAAAAAATTGTGCTTAGTGAGAATTGAATCATCAATGACTTTACATATACTAACTAGAGCTCAAACCACTAGACTACCATCACATATTTGTTATTTTATGAGGCAGACTAGACTATATAAAGTTCAAAAAACTCAAAAGTTAAACTAAATTTTAATATACATAATCACTAATTTTAAAATCATAGGGTGGCTTAGCACCCTCTATGATATGCATAAATCCGCCCCTGATCTTAACAATACTTAGAATAAGTGTAAATTTATAATCCAACATTATAACCATAATCTATTTGTTCTTGTACTATTTTTATAAAAAAAAATGATATTAATTGTCATCATACATTAAATAACTTAAAATTTCGATCCAAAAATAATAATCCTTCATATATACTTAAATTATATGTAATTTATTTGTAAAACAACTATTTGTCAAAATCATTAAAATAATCATTGCCAAGCGATCTCTCTTTTATTTTAATTCAAGCTTGTAATATTTTCATTATTATAATTTGAGTGCATCTTGGTTATCAAGATGACCCAAAAGGAGGGATTCAATATAATTTGCAGATTTACCAAATAGAAGAATTATGATCACAATCAAATTGCAGTGTCAAACAGTACAATTAAGTTTGAAACTATAGTCTATAGCTCACTTTGAGCAGACAAGAAAGCTCATAAAAATGCTTCGTAGCCTGAAATATTTTCATCCAAATTACACCAAAACACAATAAGAACAAACAACGACAACAACAAGAACATGGCCAACAACAGAAATCACTGCATAAATAATAAAACAACAACAAAAAAAGACAAAAAAACCTGGAAGAACAGAACATCATCCAGTAGAAATAGCATCATAATCTCAGACATAAATTAACAGTTGCAACCTCTATTCACAAGCCAACTTGGTATCAAAGCTACTCAAGCAAATTGCAAAGGCCTGAAATGCAGATAAAGGGTACCTATAATCCATAGTAAACATATCCTTGGCGACTTTGCCAAATTGCAGTATAATCTTATCCTGGTCCGGTGAATTGGCAGGAGCAGCAGTCGGTTGAGGAGCCGCTTGGCCCGCCTGAACCTGGGGCTGGGCTTGTGCTTGAGCTTGGACTTGAACCTGGGGCCCACTTGCCCCACTATTACTAGGGCCACCACCTGACGCCTGGGTCGCAGCTATTAGCTGAAAGTTCTTGACCGATGCAATTGTAACTCTACCGCGAAAATTCAAACACCAGCATTGCAGCTGCTCATGCCACCTAGGCGGCTTGTTTTTTAAAACAAGAGGTCTTTCCTTGGCAAAGTAGATGTTGTCATCTAGGTATCGGCTGCTATTAAATTCTGATGGGTCCATGATGGACTTGGAAATAGCTGTGGATGTGGTGCTACGAAAAGATTCATCAAATGTATTACGTGAAATAAGCCGGTCGGGTTGACCCGGTACTGACCCGTGTGGGTCTAGCGATGCAGCCGGGATGGAGTTCATGATGCAGTGCATCCGACGTGGGCCCCGTGTGCCAAGTACGTTGAGCTCATAACTCACTTGGGCAATGCTGTAGCTGCCAGATGGCACTTTTGGGGAAACTCTTTTAGATGTGAAACGGCGGCTGGAACGACCTGGGTTGGCTGTGGCAGGGTCCATGTAGTATGGGGGTTGTGTATCGTATACTATGAACTTTGTACCAAGAAAATTTGACCTGCCAATTCATCATAGCACAGAATTTCAATTTCATAAATATAGAAGTGAAATGAAAATGATTTCGAACAGTTGAGACAAATGAAAAGGATAACAAATGAGAAAACCTCTCGTAAACAATGCCAGAAATAAAATTAAATAAAATAGAACTACTTGGAAACAGAGTAATGATGAAACGAAGGTCATAAAAACTAGATTATTTATTTAGGGTCAATTTCAATCAAGTACCTAATTTTGCCAATATAAGTGCTGCTTGATCTTGAAATATGATCAGCATCCATGGAAACAATATATTCAGTGCAAGTAGCCTTGCGATTTCTTTTTGCGGATAGGAGGAATTTCCCGTTTTCAACTAGCACAGCTGAAAAGTGTAACAAATAAATCAAACTAGATGTAAAGAATAATTAATGAGTAATGAGAAAATCAAGCAAAGAACATACCATTGGCAAGGCCTAAATAGAGATGATAAGTTAGCTTTGACTTATCCCTCTTTATAAAGCATTGCATCATCCCATCACGAGGACCAGGCTGAAAAAATATTAATGATAAGAATATTGGTTAAAACATTTCACAGCATATAACAATGGGGTGTCATTTTAAGGTATAATCGGTTTAATCATTGTTTAATCACCATTTAACGGCGAGATGTCTTTAGACAATTTAATGCCAGAGTGTTAAATTTTGTATACATTGAAGACTTGATATACTGTTTTATTTTCTTCGAATTATATCAACAGTTATATAATAAGTTATCTCCAGATGATATTACCGGTGCATCTATGCACATAAAACCACCTCTTTAGATTAAAAAAAAAAAAAAAAAAAAAAAAAAAAAATCCAAAGTGCCATAGAAGTAATGCCATACCTGCTTGAGAGAGACAGGAAAAGTCAACTTGCCAGAGAACTCAGGGGTGATAACAATCTCTTGACACATCTCCCTCCAAGAACGGCAAACAGCAGCACAAGCCACCACATTCTTTCTTCCTGGCCACACATCCTCACTTGCCTCCAACCGTCTTATCACATCCCGTAAAAGCTCAGGAGGGAGATGGGCCCACTTGCTATCCTGAACCACTGGTCTGGGTTCCTGCACCTGGTGCACTGAGCTCCCTGATTTGACCCGGCTATTACCTGTTATACCTGATAACCCAGCAAGGGCAGCCTCAAAACTCCGCCGAGAGATGGACCCCACCCCATCCCTAACATCTCTTGTTATCTTTCTAAATGACATTTATTTCTGCATCCACCATATATTTATTTAACCTGTATCATATGCAAGAAATGAAATGTCAGCTTTTGATCTATTGAAGGTACTAGACGGTATATGAAAGAAACATGGTTATCAAGGCACAATTCAAATATTTACTATACCATACTAATCTCGAATCAACAAGTTTTCACATACCAAAACAAATTCTACATGAAAGATGAGATAATTAAAGCCACAAAACCTTCTTTCAAAGTTCAGATGCAGTCACATTTACACGCTTGTTCCAAATGAAATGTACCTGAAAACCAAGTACAGAGAAAATTATTATAAAGAATGAAGTAAAAAAATTGCTAACAGTTGTTAACTTGGTTACATATGAGATGAGAATGGGTATTTTGTCAAGTCAAGGTATTTATATCTATGGATGGAATCCTTTCAACAAACTAAACAAAGTCAATGACTGAAACCATCCAAAGAATTTTTTTTTTTCCTTTAAAAAATCAACAAACGAAATTGCCAACTCAACTTCCCAACCCCCATTGATGAAAATGTCAAATCCAGCCATAATTATTTAAATAGCACAACAATTTCGTGGGTGGTGATATTTTTAATTAAGAAACTTAGAACAGTTAGGTACAGCTGATAAAGGTAATAATTGTATAAATGCACCAGATACATAAATTAAAGAGTAATTGAAAACAAATGAAAAAGAACAAAAGTGGAAGAAAAGTGGAAACTGCTACGCAGAATTGTAAGTTGTACCAAAAAAAGAGGGAGATGATGAGATTGTAACAGAAACCTAATAAATTTGGCTTGAACCTTGCTTAACTTTCTTGAGGGGAGGGATTATAACTTGGATACGCTAGAGAACCAACGATGAGAACAAAGAAAAGGAGACACCAAGAGAGAGATTTGTCCCTAGTACATTTTTAGAAATCCAAATGTAGACAATCCTAAAAATACACAAACTTCCTCACTTTTTACCCTAAAAAAGCAAAAGTTTTTTGTTAAAACAGAGAACAAAAACGTATAAATTGGGAGATCTGAAAAAATTATACATGAAAAATTATTTCCACACTCATACTCTAAGAAATATGTAAAGAAAAAGGACTTTTCCTCAGCGAAACTGTTACACAATCAAAAAGTATTGGTATTTGAGATATTACCTTAAATCCACCCTCAAATCAAGGCGCAAAACAATACAAAATCGAAACTCCGAGCTACTCTGAGACCCCCCTAATTCGATCGGATCAAGAACAACATCAGACGCTTTAAATCTCTCTCCCTCTTTCCCTGGGCGAGGTCAAGGTGACTTGATAGAAGAAGACACGAAGAGAAATGGAGAAAAATAAATAAATGGAAAGAGGAATCAGAGAAGGGAGAGAGTAGGAGCAGCCTCTACTATTGGTTTATCCGCTCCGCTCGATCTATTTTTGAAAGCTCGTGGTTCACGTAGAATACCACAAAGACTTGTCTCGATTTGGACCCGTCTACTGTAGTTTTACATGTTTTTATAGAAGAAATTAGCACAGTAAATATATTATTTGAACGATTGAACCAGGTCTATTCATGTATTCCCTCTGTGGTCGCTACGGTGTTGGGAGGGGCAGAGTTGACTTTTCATTACAGTCGGTAGTAAGTAGTAACGGCGTTACAGAGGGAAAACACACAAAAAAAGAAAAGAAAAAAGAGCTTTATGCTTGGTTCATTTCCCGGAGTGTACGCCAGAAAAAAGGCAGTTTCTTTCCCACTGCCTAGTGCATGCCATCATTTCATTCATGTTTCAGATTCTGTGTGACACCTACAACACATCACACAATGTGATTCCACTGACATGTTGGTCCATACCTCCGGATTTTCTACCAGCCAAAGACTACAGTTTTTGGCCTGTTCCCTTATGAATCCCGCTTTCATGGTTCTCCACTCCTTGCGTAGATTTTTGTATTTATGTCCTTGTAAGAGTATGTTATTGGATAAAGAGGACAAAGTTTTGACAGTGTCAGAAATCTGAAAATTGAGACGCTCTGATAACTGACAATAACAAAAATACGGAGAATTTTACGCTTTTGCTGTAATTTCTTTTCCTATTTTAACTGAAAAGAGCAGTCAAAAAGTACTTTATAGACAGTTAAAGCAGGTTAAGTGCAGGTAACCTCGAAGGACTTGCATATTGTATTGGTGCCTCTTAAATTTCAATTTTAGTTCTCTATTTTTGAATCCAAATTTTATATTTGATCAATACTTGACTTTCGGGCGTTATGAGCTGCACCGGTTGTTTATTATGTATTAAGAAGGATTGAAAATATTGACAGCAGATCGGATTAGATGAGATGTGTGGAGAATTATGTTCAAATTACATCATACTCTTCTTAAAAAATTACCCAGTTGATGTATCATGTATGCCAGTTTCTAAAAGAAATCTAGATCGTTTGTTAGTTATAAGCACTTGATTTGTTACTGCATAATTAATTACCTATTTACCTGAATTACTACTTTTTGGCAAAAAAAAAATTAAAAAGTAACAATTTTTGTTTTGTGTATAACTCATCTCAACTCATTACTTATTTTTTTGAACCGTAAACTGAACATAGTGGCATAAGTTCTGTCTCTCTACACGATACATTAAAAATATATTAAGATACATCGCGACTCTTTAATCTAAAAAAAAAAAAAAAACAAAGAAAGAATGTCTTTCCTTTCCCTTTTACCTCCACCGGAAGCAAAATCTTGGAGCCGTATGTTCTTATCAATAGTTCTAGAAGCACATGAATTGTTTGCAGATAAATCAATTTGCAGCATCAGAAATTGTAATATTGCAGCATCAGCAATTCCTTATTATATTTAAAATTAGACATAAAGGAGCACCTAACAACTATTCTACTGCAACCAATTTGAACAATTAAATATGAATTAAATACCTAGCTAATGACTGATTGGATCTAATGAATTCTGTATGATTAGAGTAGGGGTCGAACTCTAGGTTTTTGAGCGTGAAGAACAACTGAACAAACTCTGATCAGTTCACGAGTCTCGATATATCTAGACAATAATAGATAGCTTTGATGAAATGTGATGCTGGCAATGCACGTTAGCTTATTTTATTATTCTTCTGATCTTCTCAAAAATTAAGAGCTCGTTTAATTATTGTTCCATAAAAAATAATATATCTGTTTGTAGTTCTTATATTCTAACAGTTGTATCATACCCGTGTGGACTTGCATTTGAGTACCAAATTATTTTAATTTTTGTCACGTTTGACTGTTACTTAAATTTAAATTTAAGAAAGATTAAATTACTCATTTAATTTCATTCTTCATGTTCTACATTTTATTTGGCATATTAGTTGTGGAGTTAATTAACTCATTTGGAGAAGTAGAATATTGAAAAATAAATCTCTATCTACGACAATGAACTCTACGAATGTTAAGTAACTTAATCTAACTTACTATGTTTTATTTCTCATTTAAAATTTTAGTATGGAATAAATATTTACTCGATCCACCGATTATTTCCTGATATAACATGACCTTTTGAATTTAATTTAATATGGTAATCTAACTTAAAATGATGGCTTTAGTATCACATGCATTGACAGAGCCATTTGAAAAGAATAGGGTCAATTGACTCATTTTTTTCTAAAACTTTTATATTTGTTTCTTATTTTATATATAATTTAGAATAAAATATTATAAGCGGTGTAAAATTGATCTCATTTGAAGAAATAATATTATATATGTTTTGATCACATTTACATTTGATCTCTATAACTTGAAATTCTGACTTGTCCTGATGACATGTGAGGAAACAATTGGATTGTCAAATATTTTCATTCATGACCACGTGATAATTACGGGTTAAACAAAATTATCTCTTTGTGCCGCTGAATAAAACTTTTTAATAACATAATTATTGAAAGCTTGAATACATGCTTGGAATATTTGTGCAATAGTGTTTAAGATCAATGAGATCGAGTGAGAAATCGTTTTGAAAATTACTACAATATGAAGCTTTTGTATCTTCTTAAGTAATTAGAATATTTGGCTTCGTGAGGAATATTAGGCCAATTAAACTTATTAGTGATAGATTATAAATATAAATATCTTTATTTATTTAACGCCATTAAGTCTGATCTCTTTAAAATGTGAGCCATTTTCAAGCTACCAAGTATATATGCGTACATTACTGCATCTCAAGTTAATTTGGACATGTTACATAGTAACATATATGTCAACAAATTAAATATGCTTTAGGCATTGACATATAGATCTTTCATATGTGATAGTAACATGGCAAAATTCTCTGCGTGATAGATATTGATAATGCAATGAAAATAACTAGATGAACCCACTTAATTATTGTGCAATAGATTTTTTTAGTTGTCATGTGGTATGAATCAAACTTGTGTGTATCTAAATAATTAATTAATTTAATGGATCATGGTGTAACTAGATATCCTACTTAATTAATTAATTTGCAGTGGAAAAGAAGCACAAATTATTCTCTGTGAACCTTGGGTCCTTACCTAGTTGCATCTTTAATTTGTCGAACTTAAGCAACATTGCTTGTGTTAACATTTAAGACAATCAATCACAAGATAAGAATTTAGCAACTAGCATCTAGATGCACGAGAGAGGCTAGATTTTATCACATGTTAGACTAGAAAATAATTAAAGATTTTAAGACAGCAATACAGCATTCAAGTATTCGAGTAACTCTACCATTGGGATGGGATTTAAATAGATTCATTGATCAAATTATAATTATGAAATGTTTGATATTTACATGAGGAGAAATCCACTTACATCGGTAATTTCTTGATGACACCAGATTACATTCTATATTTTCAAAGTTTTTAAAGTTTAAACAGTCGATCCAAACCGTTCAACATAATGGATATATTAAAATATGCTTGTAGATCATACATTTTTTTTTAATTGTTTACTCTTTATTAAGTATTTTACAAAATCGTTATTTTGAGACCATTGAATTTTTGTACCTATCTTAATAAATAGTAATAAAATTAAAAAAAATGTAAAATTCGATCTGCGGACACATTTTAATATATCCATCATGTTGAACGGTTTGAATGAACTGTTTAAACTTAAAAAATATAAAATGTAATCTGATATCATAAAAAAATGATGTAAGTAGATCCTTCTCTATTTACATTTACGTTGCTCAACTCACAAATTAATTAAAATGAAGTTTGAATATTCAAAATGCTAGGTACCGTAAATCTTAAATAATAAAGAAATATTTTAAAAATGAATTTGGGGCTATAAATTGTTTTAGAATATGCCATAGATAGATCACAGTTCATATTAATCAAATCTAAGTCAAAAGGATAGTTTCGTCTAATTTAGACTGTTGATAGAATATATTACACTATGTTTGGTTGTGGCTTGAAGAGTGGAATAAGAAGTTTAGGCCTCGTTATTTCACCAACGAGCATTAATTGAGCCGGACTAAGATAACATAAGCCGATCTTTAGGCCAGCCTAAATTAAATCACCTCACATAGTGGTTTAATTTTATTCCACCTTGTGACCTAACTTGAATATTATAATGATATTTTATTTGTATATAATTAGTATATAATTATATAATTAATATCTTATATTGTTAATATATTAAATAATTAATATCCTCTTATTAATAAATAATTATTATGTTATATTGTTAATATATTAAATAATTATTATATAATATTATAATATATTATAGTTATTATTAATATATTAATATTATGTAATTAGTATCTTATTGACGATATATAGCTACATAATTAATATGTTATATTGTTAATATATTAAATAATTATTATAATAATATTATAATATTTTATAGTTATTATTAATATATTAACATTATATAATTAGTATCTTCTTATTAATAATTATTATTAATATATAATTATATAATTAATATTCTATATTGTTAATATATTAAATAATTATTTATAATTGTTAATATATTATAGTTGTTATTAATATATTAATATTATATAACTACTATCTTGTTATTATATAATTATATAATTAATATTTTAATATTATCAATAATTAAATAATTATTTTAATATGCTTATATAATTAGCATCTTTTTATTAATAATAATTATTAATTTATAATTATATAATTAGTATTTTATTATTAATATATAATTAATATTTTATATTATTAATATATTAAATAAATTTTATAATAATATATAATATATTACAATTATTATTTATATATAATATTATATAATTAGTATCTTATTATAAATAATTAACCAATTTAGGTTTTTAAATTTTTATTCCTCCATCAACTCTAACCAACTAAGGAATACTTTAAATTATGATTTAACTTTAGGCCTCCGATCAAATATGAATAATTTAAACTAACTTAAGTTGAAATAATTAATTTAGACCTCCTTAGCTCTATACCACAATCATACATGAGACTACTGTTTAATAAAAGGAGGCCACGTCGGATCAACATCAAGTCAAAATTGATATGATGTTCGGTTGGAGCTGTTTTATTCACTGCAAAATTTATACATACTATTTTTAATATTTATACATATCAAGTTCGTGTGAATTTTTACAGGAATTAGACGGTTCTAATATCTAGTCCGATTAACTCTAAGGCCACATTTGATTAACTCTAAGGCGGAGATCTCTACATTTTTTTTTCAAAAAATAAAAAATAAAAACTCTAAGACAGAGACAGACTGTTCTATGCTTTAATTGCTAGTTCAACATTTTTTTTTTTGAGTAGATTGAAACTCAAGCTGTCTAATTAGTTTAATATTTTATCTGGTTTTCAAACTTAATAACTTTTTACATAGAAGATATTATTTTTGTCACTATATCAAAAGCTAGTTCTTAGTTAATCTGACTATTTTAAAATCTATTTTTTTTTCCAATTGAGGGTAATTATCATGAAAATTCGTTAGGATATTATTCTAAATCACTACTAGATTAATATTTATTTATAAAACCTCCCAACTCAATAGTTTACACTCACCTTTTATTAGAGAGAAACAAAGATCTCCTAAAAAAAAAAAAGATAGAGACAAAGATTAAAAATAGCTAAATTAAGTTAGTATCAAAACTTTTATTTTGTAATTTTCTTTTAGTTATCATCCACTAAAAAAATCCTAGATCAATTAATCATTTCACAAAAAATTCTTTGAGGAATGACTAAGTCAAAATCTAACATATTCTCTTGTCCCAACCGCTTGCCACGTTTCCTACCACCAGTGGCAAATCCTCCTCAATTCTAACCACCTTATTCCTGTTCAAATGAGAATAATTACATTTATTCCTTTTAGTACAACTCCGAACCTAAAAATTATGTCTACGTGTCTTTAGTCTTTAGCTTCAAGCTTCAAGCTTCAAACTTTGAATTACACATTTTTAAAAAGTCAGAAAGTAAAATATGATAAAGCAAAATTTTCAGAATAACACATAACGGTATAATTATTCTAAACACATATATTTTATAAAATTTTTTTTGAGAAATACAGGACCAAAGAAATATATTTTGGGGAAAAAAAAATTGTGCCAGGAGAAAACACTTGTGGTACTGTCAATGCACCATACATTGCAATGAAAAGCTAGTTTTAGAACAGCTTTTTAAAGCAATTCATGTAAACACTTGTTAACGCGTGTATCATTTTCCTTATTTTTTTTTTTGAGAAATGTTATTTTTTTTATTGTCTGAGTCTTAATCTTAATCCTACTAATATTTATCCCGCAACATTTTCTGCACTACTAATTAGTTTCTCAAGTATGATAAATTTTCTTCAATCACAATTAAAAATATAAACCAAATAATTTGATCAAATTTATATTAGTTACGTACTAATATAATTTCAAACGGCACACCATATTAATTAATATTAAGTAGCTAGAGACTGTCTTCGTCATATCGTCATCACCACCGACAGACCACAAAAATATGAGATTTTGAGAGGGGAAAAGGAGGGAGGTGCAGGATTTGACTGAGAAAAGATAGATAATAAATGAGGTGAGAGAGAAATATGGAGATATCTAAACTTATATATATTGAATACAAACTGAGATTGGATCAAATTTATGGATTCCAATCAAGTGAAATTTTATATTCATGACCAGTATTTTTGAAATTTCTGAAATTTTGAATTCAGTCGTCTAACTTTTTTTATGTATGCATAGAGTATTTATACTCAGGTGGGTACGGGTATCCCGGGTATACCCGTCTCGGGTACGAGCACATCTCGGATACGGGTATACTTGGGTACAAGGGTATTCGAATACGGGTATGGCAGGTATAATTTTCAAAACCCATACCCTACCCGAGTTATATCCTTACCCGTGTATCCTAGACGGGTAAGGCGGGTACGGGTACGGATAGGGCGGGTAGGGTATTTTTTTTTTTTTTGCTGGTTTGGGGGGGGGGGGGGGGGGAATCAGAATTTTTGAATTTTGAAATGGATAAACAGTAACTCGGGTATACGGGTAGTCGGGTACGGGTAAATTCGGATAGGGTATGGTCGGGTATTGGTCCAAAATAATGTGTTCGATCCGATTTTTGCCCGTACCCGTGTACCCGAGTACCCAACCCATACCCGAGCTCGGGTATGGATACCTCGGGCAGCGGGTACGGGCAGGTATACTCGATCCGGGTTTTTGCCAAACACTATGTATGCATTATGAAATAGCTGATTTTTCTGTGCACACATCTTGAAACAGTTCAACAATTGGATTTAAAATTTCAAAATTTTCAGAAATACTGTTCACGCATATGAGATTTCAGCTCATTTGAATCCCAAATCTATATGCAATTTACGAACTTTCTAGTTCCTAAAATTTTCTAATTCAAATATCCGACATCTACTTTCTTTTTTATAATTCAAACAACCAAAAAAAGAAGATATGTCAACAATTCTCCAATTTGTATGTTTTCATTGTCACATGTGCTCTACATTCCTTGCGTGCAGCATTGATTGGTTTCATTCTAGATTCTAAGGTTCGCGTGACGAGGGTGTCTATGGTAATTTATTAACAAATTTTACAAGGCCCAACAATCCAAAATTACCCTCCATCAGACAAATTGACCTTCATTTTATTTTATTATTTTTACAATATTCTATCTATCGCGTATAAACTCATTAATAATTTTAGTTTAAATTCTCCATTTATATCCACCAATAGTGATTTGTAAATTAGGGTCTCTCCATTTACTGTGGAAAAAACGTGCTGTGACTAACACATCGTGAATTCGATCTTGTACCGTGTCGTGATCAAGTGAACAGTGACCCATGTCGTGCCGTGCTGTGATCAAAATGTCAAGGAATGGTTACGGCACGTGAATCACGCTGTAACTCGCGTGTCATGTTCTCATGTTTAACTATTTTTTCATAATTTAAGTTAGTTTATTCAAGATTTACCATTTGATTAAGACCTAACAGTCCTAATTACATGTGACTTGTGTGATTACGTGTCGTGTTGTATTGTGATTGGATCTTTCGTGTGCCGTGTCGTGACCAAAATGTCAAGGGATGGTCACGACACACGAATGGTCATGGCACGTGACACGCGAGACAAGGCACGAAATAGTAACAAGTAACACGTGCCGTGCCGTGACCAAAATGTCAAGGGATGGTCACGACACACGAATGGTCATGGCATGTGACACGCGAGTCAAGGCACGGAACAGTAACAAGTAACACGTGCCGTGACCAAAATGTCAAGGGATGGTCACGACACGCGAATGGTCATGGCACGTGACATGCGAGTCAGGGCACAAAATAGTAACAAGTAACACGTGCCGTGACCAAAATGTCAAGGGATGGTCACGACACGCGAATGGTCATGGCACGTGACACGCGAGTCAAGGCACGGAACAATAACAAGTAACACGTGCCGTGTTGTAACCGTGCCGTGACCAAAATGTCAAGGGATGGTCACAACATGCGAATGGTCATGGCACGTGACACGCGAGTCAAGGCGCGGAACAGTAACAAGCAACACGTGCCGTGCTGTAACCGTGCCGTGACCAAAATGTCAAGGGATGGTCACAACATGCGAATGGTCATGGCACGTGACACGCGAGTCAAGGCACGCAACAGTAACAAGTAACACGTGCCGTGACCAAAATGTCAAGGGATGGTCACGACACGCGAATAGTCATGACACGTGACGCGCGAGTCAAGGCACAGAACAGTAACAAGTAACACGTGCCGTGCCGTAACCGTGCCATTCCGTAATGGAACCGGCTCCGCCGTGCCATTTTTCTCACTGTATCTCCATTCATCATATAGGGTTTTGTGATTTTGTCTATTTTGTGTACAAATGAACAAATTTATATGCATTATAAATAAAAAAGGCTGCAACGAAATTTGTTTATTTAAACATGAGTAAAAAGAATAAAGGTGCAATCAATATAATGAAAGTGAAACTAAAACTCGATCTGGTTGTATTTGAATTTTGCAAGAAAATAAGAAAAAAGTATAGCAAGGGTCAATGCAATTAAATAATTGCAAGCAACAGCAGAAGACTAATTCAAAAGTAAAATTCATGTCACCCATTTACATCTAAGCCACTAATAAGTTGAAGATAATACTTATTATTAAAATTTAAAAATTTGATAAATATTGAATGGAATATGTTCAGTTAAACTTTTCTCTTTAATCTGTGATTTTGCTATTGTTTTTTTACGCATAAATGATTTCTTTTATTATTGTAGATGAATTTATTGATCATAATTTAATATTTATTTATTCCAAGAATGTTGCGAAAAAAAATTTAACCCTTGGAAGGTTTTAATTATACATAGCAAAATATTTATCATGTATGTTATTTTTCAAAAAAATTATGAAATAGCGTTATGATTATAATTTAAGTCAATGGAAGTAGAATAGGGGTGAAAACGGTATGGATAATATCCGATCCGTATTCAAATACAAAATTTAGATGTGGATATTTGATTCGAATATCCATATAGATGAGGATGATAATATGGTTTTACGTTTTAATTATGAATAGTAGATATATAGCATATATTTTAATATATATTATAAAAAAATTATGTTATTTACTATTACAATTACATAAATATTTTGAACTTTAATATTTTTTAATATTATTTTAATAAATATTCAATCTAATCTGGTTTCATATCCGTATCTGTTTGATATCCACTTTGTATTTGTGTCCAAAATATATATATATAATTTTATCACTATCCGCTCTGTATTCGCTCCGTTGTCACCCCTGAAGTAAGAAACATCATAACCATTACTCCATTAGTAATGGCAATGATAGGAGTAGCTGCCTCCTTATTAGTCATCGTATTTTTTAAATTGTGAAAAATATGTACAGTAATTGTCTCTATCACACATTAAAATCATGTATTTTTTTAGAACCGTCAATAGCTAGAGCGTAGCTTTCGTTAGTTAATAAAATTCACAAATATTAAATTAGTATAGTTTCAATGTTATTTTCCTTCAACGATAATCAATAACCGCTAAAATTTATAAAAAAATTGAGTGAGTCTATGGTACTATGCATATTACGATTTAGCACCGTGCTACGGCTTTATATTTGAGTTTTCAAATTCTAACGGTCGATCCGAACCATTCATCTTGTTCTCCATATTAATATGTGTTTGGAGACCAAATTTTACATTTTTTGAAATTTTTTTACTATTTTTTTAGATTTATTGAAAATCATTGTTTTTGGATGGTCCAGAATTTTCAAATCAAGTGATTTTCTAAATATCTAAAAAAATAGTAAAAATAAAAAAAAATGTAAAATTTGGTCTCCAAACACATATTAATATGGAGAACAAGATAAACGGTTCAGATCGACCGTTAAAATTTGAAAACTCGAATATAGAGCCGTAACACAGTAACAACCCGTAATATGCATAGTACCATAGACTCAATCAAAATTTTTTTGATTTAAATCACACATCAGTATTTATACATGCAAACAACATTATTTTGTCCAAACTTTAAAAAGTGCACTGGGAACTGGAATAACAGTTGGAGAGAGCAACAAAAAACGAAATTTATGTAAAAAAGAATTATCATTTTTTTAATTCATAAAAATTGCAAGGAACAAAAGAGATGCCCGACCTGCGTTTTTTTAACCTAGCAACTCAGAGAGCCACCTTTTGTTTATGCTTTTATTATATTTTTTTGCTAACGTTGTCGATTAGAAGGAACTATCTTATCTCACGAGCGGTCACCTGACAATTTTTTTTTTCAGTTTTCAACTTTCATTAAATATGGCTCTCCTTCAATATTTTCGTGTATTAATTAAAAGGAATTAGATATTGACTCTGTCCGTAACCTTTAAAAAAAAATGTCTATTTTTGTTGCAGATGGAATTCCATTATTCCGTGAACCTTTTTCTCCGGAGTATATTAATTCTTATTTGTACAGATGTTGTTGAATAGAACAAAACAAGTATGATTGTCTGGCTCAAGGCGTGTTTGTTGAATCCGCTATATTTGAATTTGAACATAACCGATGAATTTTGAGTTAAATGGTTTGATATTTCGGTTTTGATTTGATTCAGTTGAATTTTTAAATTACTTAAGTTTTTTTTTTAATTTTCTTTGGTGTAATTCTTTTTATTTCGATTCAATTAAATAAATCAAAATTTACTAGAATTATATTATTTTTTATATAAGGTTCAATTTAATTTCTTATTTTTGGTTCAACTAATATTTATTTTTATGATTATTAAATGTATTAGTATTAAATTTTGATTGAAATTTTATATCTTTATTTCGATTCCACCAACCAAACCGAATTTTCTTCGGTTTTTTTTATTTGTCTGTTATTCAGCTAGTTCAGTTAGATTTTTACAAACTGAATAAATTTTTTATTTGGTTTTAATTGAATCGACCGTTTGAACACTTCTAAGTAGCTTGATTTGTTCTCACCTTATCGAGCTGTTTTGTGAGGTCTTATAGTTAGTCTAATTACTAACTTAACAGGGACTTATTGGGAAGTTATATTTCCAATTTTTTGCGGTGTAAGATTGTAAAATTTCCCAACCACCCGACTGAAGGTAACTTAATTATGCTGCGAGGGATGCGAAACCAAAACAAAGGACAAAGTGCAAAAGATTAGCACATGATGTGCTTCAAAAAATAAATTGCCAGGAGTCAATCAATACAAGCAATTTAGAAAGCATGACACATACAGCCACTGTCAAGTTCTCTCTCTCTCTAAAAAAAAAAAAAGGAGACAGAGAGAGAGAAAGCATGACACATGCCTGTTTTAACCGGGTAACCACTAGGATTAAAAATAAAAATGTTTAGTTGAGACGCCTGTTTGACAATAACAAGGTGGATTTGGTAGCTGTGACGGTGGCTAAAATCTACTCTCTATTTTCTAATCTTGCAAGTTGCAAGTAAGATTAAATGCTTATCAATAAGCATTTATGAAACTATTTTTGCGGATGATGTAATGCAGATAAAGAAAACTATCATGGTTTACTCTCAATTTTTCTTATTTTTGTTCTTCTGGATGGGAATTAGAATAGCGGAATTTGAAATTAGTAGACGAGAATAGAGAAAAAAATAATGATTTCAAAATTAGTATGAAAGTGGTGTTATTTGGATGAGTAAAAATGTTGTTTGGATTATACATTTATTAGAATAGTGAATAGTTGTAATCGAAAAAAAAATAGTTTCAACAAGGTGCTAATTAAGAGCAAATATAAGCAGGTGGGGTCTCAAACGAATTGTCATGACGTAGAGATTTTAAAAGTGACATCAACTTTGTAATTTTGGGACTGCATTGGTATAAATTCTAGAAGAAAACATTTTTGTCTCTCTCCACACTTTCTAAATAATAGTTATTCCGATATTTACAAGAAATAGAGAATAGTAGCTGTGTTTAGCTATTCTGAATAGCAAAAATGTTATGTTACACATTATTATTTTGAATAATAACATAATAGATTCTGCTCTTAGTACATCTAAACATAGTATGTTTTGTCTTATTTTATTATTTCATCCGAATGGCCTCGTTGATTTATTGTTTCATAATAGTATGTTTTGTCTTATTTTCTTCTTTAAATTTTAATGGCCTCGTTAATTTATTGTTTCATAATAGTATTAGTATGTTTTGTTTTATTTTCTTCTTTCAATTTTAATGGCCTCGTTGATTTATTGTTTCATAATAGTATGTTGTGTCTTATTTTCTTCTTTCAATTTTAATGGCCTCCTTGATTTATTGTTTCATAATAGTATGTTTTGTCTTATTTTCTTCTTTCAATTTTAATGGCCTCGTTGATTTATTGTTTCATAATAGTATGTTGTGTCTTATTTTCTTCTTTCAATTTTAATGGCCTCCTTGATTTATTGTTTCATAATAGTATGTTTTGTCTTATTTTCTTCTTTCAATTTTAATGGCCTCGTTGATTTATTGTTTCATAATAGTATGTTTTGTCTTATTTCCTTTTTTCAATTTTAATGAGTAGAGGACTATAGGTGCAATCAAGGATACAAAGCGAGATTTTTTTTTCAAAATAAGACATAATTTTATAATTATTATAAAAGTAAATTGAGTAGAACTAGGGTGTTCTTAAGTTCACCAAGTTTTTTGGTGAATTCAAGTCTAAAATCTGTCAAATTAGCTTGACGAATGCGAACTATTGAAACCTGTCTACCTTACGAGTGATGCGTCTATATATGAAAATTTTAAACATTTGAATTAATTTAGTATAAAGTCAAGTGGTCAAAATTAGAAGGTTAGTAGTTAATTTTAATGCATTCATTTTTTTAATGTTTTTTGACTGCTTGGCTTTATACAAAAATTAGTTTGAGTATTTAAAATTTTTACATGTAGATGCATCACTCATAAAGCAGGTAGATTTTAATGGTTCAGATTCGTCATTTGAAAATGATTTAATGAATTTTAGACTTGAGTTCATCAAAAAGCTTGATGAACTTGAGAACACCCTAGTTCTACTCAACATTAATTTGGCTGCACAACAATCATTGACAGCTGATAAGCAATTGCTTCATCTTTTTTGGATGAACATAATAAAAGTGAGACTACTGTACTATGTATAGCACATATTGATCTGTAATATGGATCGATATCTCAATATATAAAGTCGAAACAATCAATCTCAATATTTCAACAATTTTCATACGTAAATATATTTATTGATAAAATTTTACATATATCATAAACTTTATACTATTTTTTAAATAAGTAAAAAATAACTTGATCTAAAGATTCTAGATTATTAAAAAATAGTATTTTTGTATCTATCTCAAAAATAGCAAAAGTATTTTTAAAAAATTAAAATTTAGTTTGTAAGTACATTTTCATAGGAAAATCATGTTGAACTGTTCAGAATAACTTGTTAAAACTTTGACGTGAAAATATTGATATATAGTATGGACCGATATGCGATATACATAGTCCCATAGCTTAACTCACATAGTTATATTAATATATGAGTTATCTCATATTACAAGAATAATAATGCATATTTTCTTGTGGCTTATTTTAAGTTATTGTACTAATAATTACGAGGTCTTAATTAATAAGCATATACATGAAGTCAGACGACAATGACCAAATGAATTATTAACTTAAAATATTTTTGTGATAGATGATCAGAAGAGCTAGAAAACTAAGAGAAGTTTCAACGAACAACCCATGGGCATTAGAGAAATTATAAAAATTAAACTATTAATTAAGGTCTCTTTCAGAAAAAGATCAGATAAGGTAGAAAATTAGGAAGGAGGTAAGGTCCATGCAAACATGGTTAGGCAGGGTGTCAAAAATAAAAATTAAACCAAAATATTTTGTTGATTTTGCAGGTGAACAAGAAAAAGAAAAGAATATTCTTTTAAGAGTAACACACTTTTGGAATTTTGTTTCAAACATAATTAATTGACAAAAAAAGGTTTCTTCTATTTGGTCATAATTCTGCTTTCAATTTGTTTATCTTAAAGAAAAAAAACAAATTCTACTTTCAATTTGCGGAAAGAGCGGCGGCTAAGTATCATGGATTTGAAACCTTTTTCTCTATATTTTTTCCTTTTCTTTTTGTTTGTTCGGATTAAATTATTCCACCAGTTGCTAATAAAGCTCATATAAGACTTCTAAATTGAAATATTTTATAATAGTGATGAAAGTATTTCATATTCGAAATGCAAAAAATAATATTTTTGGGTTGCTAAGTTTGAACTAAGAAGACATGATTCTAGCTACAAGAAATTATTACTGTTTAGCTCATTCCGTGAGGTATTACGATGAATTTAAGATTAAAATCATGAATTTTAAGTCACAATTGGCACAGTAGAAAACATTATTTTAGCAACCCATGCATACTGAACAATTTACATGAAAAGCAAGAGAATAAAAAAAAGGTAACAAACTGTACCTTGCCATTAAGGTATCATATTGTACGTTTGGATGAATTAAGGAATAACTCGGAATAACAGTTATTTCTGGATTCGAAATAGCTCCCAACCCAACATTTCATAGGAATAGCAGAATAGCAGCTAACCGGAGCTATTCTTTGTTGAGAATAACATTTTTTTTCATCCAAACGTACTGTGTTGAGAATAGCTCACTAGAAATAGCAGCTATTCTTGTGTCATCCAAACATATTAAATCTGTAATCAAACAATTTACATCCAAATCATTTGATTTGTTTGATTTTAACAAAATCAAGTTTATTTCGAATAAACTAGTTCAGTCGGTCAATTTAGTTTGTTTGATATTTCGGTTTAATTTTATGATAATTTATTTTCAATTTACGGTTCGATTTTGACAATTAAAAATCAAATCAATTGAATAAGCTAGATGAAATAGATGAAAATAAATGTTATTTCTCAGCTGAAAACCCTGAAAATACAAACACATGTTATTTCTTAGTGAGAAAATGTGAGCCATTACAATCTAATAAATATGAATATTGAATAGAGGAGAGTGTTGATAATTATGTGATATAAATAAAAAGCGTTGAAACTTAAAAAGTCTTTTTATAGAGTATAGATTCTCTTACACTAATTTAAGAAAGAACTAGATTTTAATACATAAGATTTTAAAACCGATGTTGAGGGGACATATAAACGACCCAGAAGATTCGTTCATATCTTCAAGTAATGAATATATACATACTTTGTAAAGTCATGGCAATAATAAATGCACCATACTAAAGTCTCTATCAACATTCAACAGTGACCTAAATTTGGAGAGCAACATCTTTCGGTATTTCATAGTGTATTTTAACGAAGGGCCTATTTTACATCTGAGGCATCATACCGATCTTGGGCCTAATTTAAGGCCTTAATTCACCAACCAATGATTGGGTGTATCTGAGGCCTTAAGGCCCAATTTAGTAAAAATAATGAAATATTTTCTGGGGTCTGCTTCGGAGCACAAATCCCAATTTGTAAAGGCCTATCTAGGGAATATACTTTCATAGGAGAGGATATTGAATTTTTGGCGCAAGGTGATTTTTTAGAAATATATATGTCCAAATGTTGATTTATAAATTTGGAAATATTGATTTGAATACAGTTACATCTTGTTAGAAAATTGTTGATTTATAAATTTAGATTTTTTTTTATATACAGTTACATCATATTGTGTGCATATGTTAAATGAGATTCAAATGCCTCCATTTTTTTTTTCTCTCCATCATACATTTATTTTTAAGAATTTTAACGACATAAAATTTAAAACTTAAAAATTGAAATAAAACCATTGGATATAATCTACATCATTTTATCTATGCATATGTGAAAAATTATGACATTTGAGCTTTGTTTTGATTGTCATCAATAGCTTGTAAAAACGTACCAATGTGGATAATTTCTAAACATTGATTTTAAAATGATCGATTCACAGAAAAACAAAATCTAAATGTGATATTTTTTTATGAGCACATAGAGAAAATAATATATATCACATTTAACAGTTTTATTTTAAAGTTTATAATTATAATTTTAATTTATTAACCTTTTTAAAAATAAGATATAGTGGAGGCACAAAAAATAATGGCATTTGAACCCTTCTAATGTTAAATTCATATATTTGAAATTTAAGATATATCAACAGACAACACAAATAAAGAAAAATCTATCACACACATCGCAAAATACAAAATCGAGCAAAGACACAAGTATAAATTTAGGAACTCCGCTTCTTCTCTCGTTAATTCTGTTGGCGATTCAAAAAGTCATTTTGAGAGTCGATTAATTTCGGCAGTTCCGCCGCCCCGTCCCGCCATCTCCTCCTTTACCCGGTCCATCTCGCCTCACTTTATTCGAGCTGATTATGTTGTCTAACGAATCTAGCTACCGCTCATCGCTCTGCTTCGTTCTATTCAAGCAAGTGCTTCTGTTCAATAAATTTAGCCACTGCTCTTCGGTCCATCTCGCCTCACTCCAACAGAACAGGCGCTTCTGTCTGACGGATCTGGCCACTGCTCTTCGCTCCATCTCGACTCTCTGGGTTTGAATGGAGGTGTTGTGAATTCGCTCCACCTCTTCCATAGTCTACTATATATATATATATATAAGGTATGTGTTATGGCTGACGACGATGATGAAGATGATGTGTTGATGTTGTCCCTTTCCCTCCTCCCTCTCTTCTTTCTCTTCTACTTCCTCTCCCTATCTTGCTATGTTTTAAAACTGAATAATTAGGCACAAATTTAATCTGAGCACTAAGGCTTGTCTGAACTTCCCTGACTCGCTATGATGCAACAACAACACTATTTGTGCTAATGACAAGGAACCATGTTGGCTCGCTACTTATCAATCTGAAGTTCTGAACACAAGTACATAAAACTATACAGGCCAATTTGAGCATGACAACCCGAAGGCTCATCTTTTTGTAATCAGAGTACGGTTTTATTTTTCTATTTTTTCTTGTCTAGCTTTAAAGAAGGGGGTTCTGTTTGTAATATTTTAAGTACCAATACGGTTGCTTTATGTATACTTATGTACTAGTACAAACAGATAGATGTAGATCAATTTTGTTCCTGATCAATGAATTAGGTTATTAACCAAAAAAAAAAAAAATCTATCACACACTTTAACTTGTCATGTAAAACAGATGTTACAAAATCATACAATTGAATCAATCAAATTACGTAGAGCAAATTATGCACCAGCCACGTTTAAATAAATATACACAACCAAATTCAAAACCAGGGTAAATGTACAATCCATCCTGTCTAAACAAATAATTCAAAGAAATTCCGATATAATTGACAAACTGAATCTATAAAATGAGGATTTCATTTCAAGCTGTTGTTGCTTCTTTCTTTTCAGCCTCCACTGCTGCCACTTCTTTAGTCTCAGTGCTCGTCTCTGTTGTTACTGTTTCAGTAGGTGTGACCTCTGCCGCCTTTACTTCAGTCTGTTCAATCCAAACAGTTGTATAACTTTAATACCAGGTTATTTAATTCAAAAGAAGAAATTAAGATGGTACTGAGTAACATCTTTTATTTAAACTAGCCTGGCATTAAAAACACAGTCTGATCCCGATTATGAGTTTCAAATTAAAGTATAATAGCGGATTACTGAAATGGAGTTTGTATAATCATTTGATTTCTATTAAAGTGGTCAGACATCATTGTTTGGATTACTGAAATGGATTTTGTTCAATCATTTGCTTTTCTCATTTAGTTAGTTTTTACATTTTTCTTCTAACAAGTAACTTTTTTATTTTATCATTTTTCAAGCTTTCGTAGAAGAGGATCAGCCATGATTTTTTTTTAAAAATAAAATAAAATAAAGCTATCTAACTGTAGGTATTTATCTTGACATTCAAAAACTCCAAAAATGAAAAAAAAATACAAAAAAAAAAAAAAATTGTGATAGAGCCTACTGTTTAATGTTCCCAACGAAATAAATATATCTTAATACACATGGTCAGATCATGTACTCATGTGTTGTAAATTTTCATGTAGCCTTTTCTCAATTATTTTAATTTCTAGAAAATAAATATCCTAATAGTTCTCTATTTATTCAGACATTTATAGCTTTCAAAAATAAATATATATAGTCTCAATTGAGCTCTATTTCACCTTTTTAAAAATTTCAGTAATTTAATATATTATTTTAATTATACAAGAAATATTTTTCAATTATATTCATATTATATTCGAATTACAAAATTTAGACCTCGTTCAATTATTTCAAATTTTGAAATTGTCGCTATGCGCACAACCCCTCATAAATTGTGATTCCATCCCTTTGTTCTCCACAGGAGAAGCAACGCCATTACAAACTTCGCTAAGCAGCGGTGCAACACTGGTGCATGTATACCTTAATTTGTTAGTGAACTTCTCCTTAATTCGCAATTTATTGTTGAGGAGGATTTCATTTTTTGTGACTCTATGGTGCCTTTATTTTCAAAATTTTAATAATTTAAAATTTCAAACTCATGTGTTAAAATAAAACGTTGAATATGATTTATATCAGTTTTTCTATACACATGTAAAATATCATGACATTCGAACTTTATTTGATTGGTGTTAAGAACTTGTAAAAATATTGATTTAGATAATTTTCGGATGTTGATTTTTCAACTTATTAATATATGACAAGACAAAACTAAAAGCTATAATTTTTTATGTCCACTTAGAAAAAATAATATAGATGATATCTAACGGTTTAAAATTAACATATGAGTTGTAAATTTTGTTACTCGAAAATTAAAAATTGGTGGTATAATGAAGATACAAAAAATAAAGAAGTTTGAACCCTCTTTATTAGTGATGTTTAGTTTTAGAAAGATGAACATGGTAATGATATACTCTATGTAATTATTTCAGAACAAAGAAAATAAGCAAAACTATTACGTACCTCAGTAGTTTTGCTCGTTTCTCCGGCCACCACCTCCTCTGTTTTCTCCGGTGCAGCCTCAGGTGCCGGTGCCTCTGTTGTTGCCTTCTTGCCGAATGATAGACCACAGTTCCCCATTGATTAGAGAGAGAGAGAAAGAGAAAGAGAAAGAGGATATTTTTCAAAAGAAAATTGAGAGAGATTGGATATATGGGATGAAAGGTTTAGGAGTCTTTATAAGGTGTCATTGTTTACTAGGTTTGACCAATATTTAGTTTTCAAAACCTTTGAATTTGAAGTAACTTGGAAAAATGGTAAACTAACATTGGCAAGTCAAAAAATATTATCTCCAATAGGTACGAGCAATTGTGGCACATAAGTAGGGTTTTCATTATTTTTATGTTTTTATTTTTATTTTTTAAATGTTCATGACAACTGTTCTGAGTAGCAACTGTAAGCTGTAAACCGTCTTCTTCAATAATTAAAATGGAAATAATTTCATTCTGAATTTAAAACACAAAAAGATCATTTGTTCCAGGCGATTGCGCTGTCAAACAATTGGAAATACATTCTGTCAAAATTTTAAATTTGTGCATATCATAAGATTCCTAGTTTAGATCCTCTTAGAAATCTCTTAATTTAAAAATTCAATATTGCTATGGAACATAAATGCTGTACATGGTTATATAGAAAAATGATGCTAATTTTTTATGAGACAAATAATGCTATTAATTATAAGGAGATCTTGTACATAATTTAAAAATATTGTCAAGATTTTTTCATCAGAAATGCAGTAAAATTCTGAATTATTTGCAGAAATATATTCTATTTTCAAATTTGAGGAAAATATATTGTCAATAATATTATGAATAGAAGAGCAATTTACTCATCATCAATGTGAAAATTAACCTTTCTTGTCAATAAATTATAACTTTTTTTTCCCTCATGCATATTAGATGGCGTTGCTTTTAGTTTCCCAATGTCTATAATACAGCCATTTCTCAAAACTATCAAATTTGTTAAAAGAATAATTACAATAGATTTCACATTTAAGGTATAGTAACTCCTTTAGACAGATTTAAATTTGGCTTGATGAACCATCAATTACGGAGTAAAAATATTGGCAACGTTATTTTAACTTCATGCATCGCACATACAATAGAGTAAAAATAATAAAAAGATATATAACTCTGCGTTGCACAAAATTAAATCAGCGTTGTTAATATATTTACCCAAATTATGGGTCTTGAATCAAAGGACAAAAAAGGCACATTTTGGTGCAAGTTGGAGCTCCGTCAAAAAACTCTTGCTAAGATTGTTTAAGGAAAGCATTACTATTTTGTATTATTTAATTTTTCAATATCAGACATTGTGGTGATCAATTATGAGCATCCAAATTAGCTTGCTCAATTGTGCACGGCACCACAATTGCTTCTCTGTCAAAGAACAAAGAGCCCAGCCATCAGGGTCCCAATCAACACAAAGTTTCAGTCTCATTTAATATAGTTTATTATCTTATTAGACCCTTTATCAAGAAAGATTCTTATTTCATGCTTGCAAGTTATGTCGTGGCGCCAGCACTTATATTCTGGAATTTCGGATGAAAGCTACTTATGATGTATTTTTTTTTCCCCCAGGTATTATAAATAGTAGTATATTAATTATCATGATGCCAAACGTGATTACTTGTGCATCTAATCACACGCCACAATCATACCAAAAGTTTACAAATCGTATTTTGGTAGCGTACTCCACTTACCTGTTACGACTTCTATGATTTTATCTCGATGTAGAAATAAAAATTCTAAAATGGGATGGAAAATTGGTTATGATAACATTTTGCGTACGGAAATAAAATACCACTACGGAGTCGGAGTGGTACTTGCCAGTTGTCACCCACAAATACTAATTATTAAAATTATGTGGGTGATATTGTAAGAAAAAGACGTGTAACTGTGTAAGTGTATAAAGGCCCGCACCTGTAACCTGTTATTGATAATTGGGCTGGGCCTATTAAGATCCATTTTTAAAAAAGTTCATATCAGACAAAGTTTTGTTTTATAAGCTTTAATGGGCTGATATAGGCCCAATTTGGTTCTAACATTAAATGACTTCCTCTTCCATTCCTTCTGGGAACCTAGAAAGGCGCAGAAATAAGGGTTTTGATTCTCTCTCTCGCTCACTCTCGCTATAGCTTAGAGCTTTTCAATAAAGGTTAAATATGGCGAGCGAGGAGGAAATAGCGGTGAAGGAGCCGTTGGATCTGATACGGCTCAGTCTCGACGAGCGCATCTATGTCAAGCTTCGTTCCGACCGCGAGCTCCGTGGCAAGCTTCATGTATTTCTTCTCTCTTTTCTCTTTGTTCTTCGTATATCTAGAAAATTTCATAATTCGAGGTTTTTGCGCTTTTCCAGAACCAGAATTGCTAATGATTTACTAAGAAAGTGCAACTCTTTGTATTGATGTATGAGGTATTTTGTTAGAGGGTGCGGCCAGAAAAAGGAGGGGAGATATCTAGGGTTTAAGAACTGAAAAGATGGGAGTTGTATAAAAAAAAAAACTGAAAAGATACGAAATTTATTGAGAAAGAGACGATAAATTGATAGGCTAAATGTAGACTAGTTGCAAACCAAGTTGTCAGATTTAAACTGATTATGGCCATGAGTTTTTTTGCACAAGAGTTTGATGACTGTGGGTGGCAATAATCAAACCCTTGTCTTCTCCTTGGCAAAGAGACATTTTTCCATTTGGCCATGTCTGCAATTTCCTTTTGCATGATATGCATGCAATATGTCCAGCTAGGCATTTTCTTTTCATTTAATTTACAATCCGACCTTCTAAGATAAGGGGAAGTGTTGCGGCTAGAGCAGAGAAAACCCTCCAAGATTGAATTCAAGCAATATCCTAATGCTATTTCTTTTTTATCTATTGTATCCTCATTGGAATTTTTTTAACTGATTCAATATCAGGTAAATCTATAAAATGTAGTTATTTTCTTGGTACATGTATCAAATAAGTGAACAGGACAATGGAACTTTTTTCTGAAATTGTAAAATTAGTTCTGAAACAGTAGAATTGGGACATTTTTTTAAAGGCAAAATGGAAATATGTTATCAAGACACAATTTAATTAGGTATAACGAGCTAGTAGTTTGCTGGTGTCTTTGGGCAGTAGTTTTGTGTTTTGTTTTTAATACGATATGAATTTTAGAAAGATTTGGATGCCTTTTTTATCTTTTTCCAATTTCAAGTTCCATCTCATTTTGGTTGAATTTCAGGCATATGATCAGCATTTGAATATGATACTTGGAGATGTGGAAGAGGTTGTCACTACTGTGGAAATTGATGATGAGACATATGAGGAGATAGTTCGGGTATGCTTACTGTTTCTTGGTTTCCTTTTTTTCTTCTTTGATACTTAATTCACTAATATTTTTCTCCATTGTCTCCCCACACCTGCCCTTAGGTTAGTAAATTTCAATATGGTTTTCAAAGTAATAATGTATTATATTGTTAAATTTGACATTAATGAACTGTGATTTAGTAGGCATGTAAAGATGTAGAATTTCATTTTATTGGAAGTGCTCTTAAGTGCTAGTTTTGTATTCTGTGGTAACTAATTGTTTCCCATTTGTTTTATTTCCCTTTAATTTTCAGACAACAAAGCGAAATATACCATTTCTGTTTGTCAGAGGAGATGGAGTGATACTGGTGTCTCCACCTCTTAGAACTGTTTGATTCTAAGTGGGCTTGAGATTAGATTTTGCCTACTCGGCATATTATGATGTAATCTAGACTAGAAATTTTATCTTTTGATGATTGATATATGGCAAAAGCGAGGATGACTTCATCTGATTCGCATGTGTAACAGTAGGAGATTTATATTAGTTTTGTGTTGCTACTTTGTTATGCTCTGCATGTGTTTTCTTTGTCGATAGATATTTTATTTTCTCTGATAGATATTTTTTGTTGGGTTAGATAGCCATGTCACATTAAGGGCTAATTTAGTTATGTTTCGTTTCATAACTATGTTTTCGAAAAAAAATAGAAGCGTGATCTAGCAATTTCATCATGAAAAATGAGATATATTAGTGACAGGAAATGTCTATTTAGGTGACACTTTAGATCACATTTTTTTTTTATTTGGCAGATTTGCGGAAGCAAAAACATATTATTGAAGCTGATAGGCATGTCGTGCTTATAACATGTTTATAAGCCATGTTACAATTCGTAGCAATATTATATCTAGCACAAGAAAATCTCTATTTATTTGAAAATTTGATAAACTGGATGGTTCAAATGTCTTGTACTTGTGTTTTTCATACCTCAACGTGTCTCATATTTTTATCTCCATTTTGAAAGTACAAACAGTCAAATCTTAACATGATTTTCATAGACACATTTTTATCTCCATTTTGAATACAAGTAGTCAAACCACTTAATATGATTTTCATATTAAAATGTATTTAAGAGATCAAATTTTATATTTTTTGAAACTTTTTTTACTACTTTGTAAATAACTACAAAATCACTGTTTTTGAATAGCTTAGATTTTTTCTAGAAAAAACAATTGTGATTTTATACTTATTTAAAGCAATAGCAATTTTAAAAAATATATATATTTTTAAATATATAGAGATTATTTTGAGTGGTTCGAATTTACTTACTGACTTAAAAAAAGAAAAAGAAAAATAAAGAGATGTGAGGCACAGTCAATGTTATAAATAACGATAGAAAAATAAAGAGATGTGAGGCACAGTCAATGTTATAAATAACGGTATGTGGTTATCGGACGGACAGGATATCGTCAAACAATTAATTGAGAATAATTGAGAATAATCAATCATAATTAGAAATAATCGACCGATTAATGATAAAAATCAATGATAGTTGGCCTAGACGGATTTTTTTTACAACACTGGTTGAGATACGAAAGACAATGAGATGTTACACATTTGTAACAACATTTTGATAAATTATAAACTAAAAACCAGAGGGTGGAATTCGTTTCTGAATTAGGGTTTGTCAGATACCCGGCACATTCGACCCAAACCCACTCGACAGTTTTGAAAGCCTGGCCGGTTTGGTTACATCTGAAGGATTCATTCAATCCCGACCGTCCATATACACAAGTTGACCCCAATTGGTGAAAGAATCAAAGTAATAATAAGAAGAGAACTAACACCACCAAATTAAAAGAGACGAATAAAAAAGAGAGATCAGAAAAAATGGGAGTAACGAAAGAGGATGTTGAAACTACGCTCACCTCCGCTCTCAAGCCTACGCATTTGGTAAGTATCCTCAGTTCTCCTCTCGGATTTTTCTCGCGTTTTTTTTTTCAAGCTCTCTTAACTGATTTGTTCCTAACCCCCTTCTTTTTTTTAAAAATTTTCAGGAAGTGGTGGATACTTCTGGAGGGTAAATATCTCTCATCTCCTTTTAATTGCTATTTATTTTCTTTGATCTTATTATTTTTTAGTGTAAAAAACTGATTTGTTTGATTATTGTGTTATTACTGGTTGAGGGAATCTTCATGTTTACCCTAAAGTATGGAATTATTCCTTGGTACTGTTGTTTTATCTGGTATTGTACAACAATAGCTAAGCATTTATTACCCTTAACTGATTTGTTGGTGCATGTTTTTATTTTCTGAAATTGGGCTGATGTGCTCCTACTGGTACCAAAACTGGTAAACAACCTGGAGCAAAATATATCTCTGAGAAAAAAATTGTTTGTCACGGTGCCAGAAAAAAAAAAACCTAGTTATTGGATTTTTTGAATTTGGAGTTCATGCTTGGTTTAGTAAAATGCATTCTATAGGTAAGTACTGGTTTTGGTACCAATTAACCCTCTATCTATTTTCTCTGGCTTTTATGTACTTGGGATATCTTGTGGATCCAAACAAGTACTTTGAACCTCTAATGTTAGGTCAGCAGATAAGTGCTTTGGAACCCCAAATGAATATTTCTCCTTTGTACTAAAACCCTGAAAAGTACTCCATGCACCATCATTTAGTTTTGACAACTCTAGAGAAATACAATACTGGTGAAGACGCTTAGAGCATACTAAAAAAACACTGTACCGAGCAAGTCCATTATCGAATCTAAGTATTGGTACATGATCAAACTTTGTAACTCTGTCTCTAACAATTATTAGCTGTATCCAAGCCAAAAGTATCTTTTCTTGCAATTCTTTTATAATTAATAACCATTTCTATTGAGTGACTCTATGGTACTATGCATAGTGCATAGCGGTCCGCACTATGGATCAATATCTCTATTTTCAACGTCCAAAGAATCGATCTAAACCGCTCAACATGATCTTCGACTCTTCGTATGGAAATGTACTTGTAGATTAAATTTTACATTTTTTTGGATTTTTTTTACTATTTTTTTAGATATGTAGAAAATCACTTGATCTAAAGATTCTTGACCATTTAAAAGTAGTGATTTTCTATCTATCTAGAAAAATGGTAAAAATATTCTTAAAAATATAAGATTTAGTCTGCAAGTACATTTTTATATGGAAATTATCATGAAAGGTTCATATCTAATATTTGTACATTGAAAACGAAAATATTGGCACGTAGTACGGACCAATCCGCACTATGCATAGTACCATAGTCTCACTCCATTTCTATTTAAATAACAGTCACATTTGTTGTATTTGGTAAGGTGTGGTGCTAGCTTTGAAGTGGAGATAGTGTCAGAGCAGTTTGAAGGGAAGAGGCTGCTAGAGAGGCACCGGTTAGTTAACACTGCTCTCACCGAGCAGATGAAAGAGATCCATGCTCTCTCCATCAAGAAGGCCCTCACTCCAGCCCAGTGGAAGCCTGAGGACAAAACCCAAGAGTAACTATTTGATTTGGTGCTAATAAAATTTAAAATAAAATAAAACTGAAATGTGAAGTATCCATGTTACTGGGGGTTGTATTCTTGAAAAATTGGTTGGCATGATTTTTATGAAAGAGCATGCTATTTCATAATGAGTTTATGACCATGGTTTGTAACTTGTGTTTTTGAGTTTAATGACACCTAATGGATATCTTAGTATTACATGTGGAGTTGTCGCTTTTTGTTTTTTATGTTGTTTCATGCTGACAATTTTTAATTTATATAACCTTTTGTGCAATCATGTTATTTTGATGGACTTGCTGTATAATGTCAAAAGAACAATTGCAATAACCTCATGCTATCGTGTTTTTCTCTCCTGCAAAAGTATTCCTATTGTTTTTTTTAGGACTTCGGTGGGTTGAAAAGTATTCCTATTTTTTTTTTTTTTTAAATGAATATTTCTCCTTTGTACTGAAACCCTGAAAAGCACTCGATGTACCATCATTTAGTTTTGATAACTCAAGAAAAATACAATACTGGTGAAGGTGCTTGGAGAGTACAAAAAAACACTGTACCAAGCAAGGACTTTGTAATGTCTTTAACAATTACCAGTTGTATCCAAGCCAAAAAAAATCTTTCTCGGAATTCCTTTGTAGTTATTATTAGAGTGAGGCTATGGTACTGTGCGTAGTGCATTTTGTTCTGTGCTATGAATCAATCCCTTCATTTTTGAATTCCAAACAAAATATAATGTTTTTTTTTTTAGTAATGATTGGAGGTCAAGTCATCCAACTATTTAATACTCTTGTTATTGCAATAAATGATTTCTCTTATTTGGATTTCAAACTCATAACCCCTTATATAGAGATCATATCCATGTGTACTCTTTGCCATTAGATCAAATGTTGGTTCTTACAAAATAAAATTTAGTTGTAAGTACATTTTCATATGGAGATCCCGTTGAAAAATTTAGATTGCCTATTTGAACTTTAAAAATAAAAATATAGTCTATAGAACGGATCAATTTGTGCTATGCATATTACCATTACCTCACTCCCTATATAAATATAACCATTCCTACTCTAATAACGGTCGCATTTGTTGTAATTGGTAAGGTGTGGTGCTAGCTTTGAAGTGGAGATAGTGTCAGAGCAGTTCGAAGGGTAGAGGCCACTGGAGATGGTGTTTTCAAAAACTAGAGGCTAACCGATAATTCAAAATTATTTTTTATTACAAAAAAGTTCATATATATTATTTTATTTTATGGTTATTTTTCATCGAAGACTTTAGAAGTTTATTCGCCGATAATTCTAAATTTATTATTATTTTAAAGAAGTTTGATAACATATATATTATTGTATTTTATTTTTGATCATTTTTCACTGAAAACCTTAAAAGTTTAATCGCCGATAGCCCTAAATTAATTTTTATTACAAAGAAATCCAATTACATATATATTATTTTATTTTATAGTTATTTTTCACCGAAGACCCTAGAAGTTTATTTGCCGATAGCCCTAAATTAATTTTTATTACAAATAAGTCCAATAACATATATATTATTTTATTTTGTGATTATTTTTCACCGAAGACCCTAGAAGTTTATTTGCCGATATCCCTAAATTTATTTTTATTACAGAGAAGTCCAATAACATATATATTATTTTATTTTATTTTGTGATTTTTTTTACTGAAAATTCTAGAAGTTTAATTGCTGATAGCCCTAAATTAAACTTCTAGGAATATCAGTATATAAACTTCTAGGGTCTTCGGTGAAAAATAACATAAAATAAAATAATATATATCTAATTGAACTTCTTTCTAATAAAAATATAGGTAGTATGCGTAAGAAAAAAATGATCAGTCTTCTACAATATCATTTAGGTATATGCTTGAGTGTTCATCACAAGTAAGAAAAATGAACAATTTGCCCTTAAATCAGGCCAATTAGACGATTGAACATTTGTCTTAAAAATCTCAAAATATTACTACAGATTTTTATTTTTTTTAATAAAGTGTAAGTTGTTGCACTTAGGGGCACCTCTAATTGCTCAAAAACTGAAATTAAATTGCAATTGAAAGTAAATAGATGAGTTTAGAGAAATTGACACGCGGGATGATAACGGAGTTCGGCAAAACAATGGCCTACGTCTCCGGGGCGTCGCAACCTCTTTCTAGGTGCGCCTTTCTATTACCCAATATGAAAGGATTACAATTGTGAACCGTGAGCCCTTACAAAATGGGAAGTCACGACCAACGAGAGATGAGTGCCGGCGAGCCCTTACAACCAAGGGAAGTCACACGAGCAACTCGAGGTTTGAGCCGGCAAGCCCTTACAAACAAGGGAAGTCACACAAGCTACTCAAGAACAAGAGAAACACTCAATAGATTACTCTAACCTAATCTAGATCAAGATTAGTGAAGTAGGTTTGAGGTTGCTTGAGGGATTTTGAAGTTTTAAGCTCTCACAACAATGGAGTAGGCTAAGCTCTCAGAAAATCGCTTTAGAAATGATTAGGGTCGGCTGAGATGGATTTGAAAGTGATCCCTTCAGTCTATTTATAGTGGTAGCTCAAAAATGAGCTGTTTGACATAAAACGTTACCAACGTTTTATTAAACGTTACCAACGTTTTATTCAAATACGATTTAGGGTTTTAATTCTCTGACAGCTTAGAAAACGTTACATAACGTTTTATAACCGTTCTAACGTTTTACAAACGTTATAACGGTTGTATAACGTTATAACGTTATAACTTTATTCTTTTGAGGCTTCTGATTATTATAAAACGTTCATAACGTTTTATCTCAATTTAATCAACCTCACACATACTTTACCAAGCATTTGATTTTACAATATGTATTCTTGATAAAGGTCTTCATGATTTCTTCAGTCCAAGCTTATTATTCAACAGTTCTTACTCTTCTTGGACCTACATATTCTCAAAATAGAAGAAATCGTAAAATTTAATAATTGTATGTTTTTGCAAATTAGTCAAATAGACGTAAAAGATTATTGTACGAACAACATAAGTTGGGTATTTTATAAATTTAGATTGTATTATAATAAAAAAATGAGTAAATTTGTAAGTTTTTAAAATTTAGAAGGATAAATATGATATCATGAATTTTAGAGAGAGAATACATAATTTAAATATTTTTTAGGGATATATTGAAATTCTCCATTATACTTTATAATAAAGGATAAAATGAGTATTTTATAATTCTAAAATGAGTTTTAATAGAAAAATGCAATAAATTGAGTAAATTTATGAGGTTTTGAAATTTAGAAAGGTACATTGATATAAAGAATTTTAGAAAAAATATACGTAATTTTGAATTTTTTTTAGGGGGTATCCACAAGATTCTCCTTTTTATTATGATACAATTTTTTTTTTTTTTTTTTGTATTTGTTGCACTAAGGGGCACCTCTAATTGCTCAAAAATTGAAATTAAATTGCAATTGAAAGTAAATAGATGAGTTTAGAGAAATTTGACACGCGGGATGATAACGGAGTTCGGCAAAACAAAGGCCTACGTCTCCGGAATTTCACAACCTTGTGTGGTGCGACTTTCTATTACCCAATATGAAAGGATTACAACTTGTGAACCGTTGAGCCCTTACACACCAAGCGGGAAGTCAAACGGCCAACTCAAAAAGATGAGAACAAGGTCTTGATTGTCTAGAACACAAGAGAAACACTCAATAGATCACTCTAACCTAATCTAGATCAAGATTAGTGAAGTAGGTTTGAGGTTGCTTGAGGGATTTTGAAGTTTTAAGCTCTCACAATAATGGAGTAGGCTAAGCTCTTAGAAAATCGCTTTTAAAATGATTAGGGTCAGCTGAGATACTTTGGGAAGAGATCCCAATCAACTATTTATAGTGTCAGCTCAAAAATGAGCTATTTGACATAAAATGTTACCAACGTTTTACCAAATGTTACAACGTTTTAGTTCAAATGCGATTTTAGGGTTTTAATTTTCTGACAGCTTAGCAAAACGTTATAACGTTTGCAAAACGTTATGTAACGTTTTAACCTGTAAAAACTTGATCAAAATAGAAGTTTTTTGAAGCTTATCTTTAATTAAAACGTTATGAATTTTCAATCTTTGGTACAGCTGTACTTAAAATTCTGACATCCATAAAACGTTACAACGTTTCACATTGTTACTGTACAGCTGTGCTTCAGTAGTTCTGTAGCTATTAAACGTTACAACGTTTGTATAACGTTATAACTTGTTTCTGCTTTTGATCAGTTTGTTGCTTCTGACCGATATAAAACATTACAATGTTTTGAAAATGTTACAACGTTTTATCCCAGTTTAGTTAGCCTCACACATACTTTACCAAGTTTCTGATTTTACAATTTGTATTCTTGATAAAAGTCTTCGTGATTTCTTCAGTCCAAACATATTATACTGTAGTTCTTATTCTTTTTGGACCTACATAATATCAAAATAGAAGAAATCGAAAAATTCAATAATTGTATGTTTTTGCAAATTAGTCAAATAAACGTAAAAGATTATTGTACAAACAACAGTATCAACTCTGCAACAATAAAAAAAAAAAGGGTAAATATGATATCAGAAGTTTCACTTTGAGAGGAATAACTACAAAGAGCGAAAAAAAAACTCTGTTTGGAATTTCTACAACATCTATATTTGAACTCATTATGAGCATGGGTCAAGTTACTCTATTTTAAGGCTAATTATTGTACATAGAGATAGAACTTATGAACAAACAAAAACAAAAACAAAATTATTCCTTTATTTTTCTAAGGTCCTACTCGAATGCAACTTTTTTAATCGGAATAGGCGGGATTTAGCCCAACTCGGATTATAATTCCTTAAGCCCGTTCGGTTAGCCTATTATCTTCCAATTTCTTCCATTTTCTTTTCGACCTTCTACTCAAAATGCATGGTTAAAATAGTGAGGAAAAAACGTTGTATCCTACTTCTACCAGTAAGCCATCAGAGCAGTAAGTAAATATTTACTTTCAAATTCTAAAAAAAGAAAAATAACTAATTTTAACTATCAATATGTGTACCACAATTTTTATGAAAACCTGCAACAGTAAGTCATGGAGAAAGAAAGAACAAACATGCAACAGTGGACTCTGTTGATGCACAAGTGCACCCTTAAACATGTCCTAAGATCATCTTATGCAGAAATAAAACTTAATCAAGGCAGCGAAATTACCTTGTTCTATCTTGAGCGTGTTGTTGCTCGACACTCAATCGAGATCAAAGGCTTGAACACTATGTTACCCTGATACTCCTAGAAACTCATCGTACCCGTGTCCGACACCGACATGCCTTTGACACAGCCATGATATGTATCATACATGCCAGCTGGCATGTCAGGTGAGCTGGTGTGTCCCAACCATGTTGATACGGTCTCCGACACCGCGTTGAAACGTGCCGATACGGCCCGAAACATCCGATACGATTGGGACACGGCGTGATACGCACATGTGGACCGTGAGCCGCGCCCGTGCCTGTGGACCGCGCCCGTGAACCGCTCCTGCACCCATGCATTGCGCATACACCACCAGCGAAATTGAATTTTTTTTCTCCCTTGCATGAATCGAACTGGGGTTCCTAGAGTGAGTGTCAAAATGTTTTACCACTCCACTAAAGCTTCTTTTGTGTTATCTTCTAGTAGTTATAATATTTACTATATTCTCTGGTTAAGTCTTTAATAATTTATACAAATTTATTTTATATTATGATTATCTTAAATACAATATATAAAATAATTAAAAATAATAAATATATAATAGACATGTCGTGTCCTCTATTTTTGAGAATTGCCGTGTCGCCGTACCCGTGTTGTATCCGACACGACACCCGTACTTGTATCCATGCAACATAGCTTGAACAATTCTAGAGCTCTTCTTGAAGGCTTGAACTTTGAACTTGAGGACTCAGATCATTCCAAAGTTTGCAGCAATGCCTGTCGAGATTCTTCTCCGAAATTGATTGAACAGAATCTCATCTTTAGACTTAATGGAGCAGTATAAAGAGGCTAAACCTAATTTCAGAAATTAATCCGAGAGAATTGATTGCTGCTGCCTTGGAGACCCAGCCCTTAAATACTCGTGAAAATGCTATAATTAACCAAGTCCATTTAGAATTTAGAATTCTATTTTGACTTAAGAATAACTATAAATACTTCTAGAAACATATTATAAATAAACCAAATATGGTCAGAATTTAATCCAGTCAATATTATTATTCTAATTTATCACGAGTTCATATTGTAATATTTTTAATTGGTCTATCAACAATTGGAAATAATTACCCGAATATTCTATACGTATTTCGGCCCATATCCTAATTAAAATACATACAATGTCTAATTAATGTTATTCTAAATTTCATCACTTATCTAGGCATTTATTTATGACAGTATGAAAAATATAATTATATAATACGTAGTTCAAATTATAATTGTAATTTAGAGGTCTCTAAATTCTAACAGACTCCATATTCTTTTTCCTAGATTTATAATGATTGGGTCATTTGTTTATCCAAAAGATGGTAAATATAAGAGAATCAAGTTTTGATCAAAATAGTAAAAATATAGGATGGTAAAAATTGATCGAGCCATTTTTCACTTCGTGTGTTGTATATACAGAGATAACAAGTCCTATTTTGACTCTTTGAGTGTTGTATTTTTGTTTATATAAAGAATTAGTTGAACTATTAAATCCTTCATTAAATTTATCTTCATCTAACAACTATATCATACAAGCAGGTTGTATCAATAAATACTATATCAGATTATTTGATGTAGCCTTCAATATACTTTGTTTTTGTTGTTAATTCGATTTAATATTAAAAATGTTAAATAAGATAAAGAGATAGGAATTAACTGATTGAAAAATATAGAAACACTATTATTACACAATCGAAGATTATTTTATTATTTGTCACTAATTTAAAAAAGAGAAGGGTTCTAATACCTCATGCCTTTCATACCTCATCATATCTCATATGCTATATCTTCGTTTTTAATGTCTAAATTGTCGATCCAAACTGTTCAACGTGATATTCATACTAAAATATGATTAGGGATGAAATTTTATATTTTTTTGAAATTTTTTTACTATTTTTTAAGATGGGTAAAAAATCACTGTTTTTTGAACGGTTCAAAAACAGTAATTTTGTACCTATCTTAAAAAATAGTAAAAAAAATCATCTACATGCATATTTTAGTATAAATATTATGTTGAACGGTTTGGATTGATAATTTAAATTTTAAAAATGAAGATATAAAATATGAAATATGAAAAAGATGAGGCATGAAAAAAATGAGGCATTGGAACCCTCCTCTTTAAAAAATAAAATTAGAGAAGCATCGTTACCTGCATATTGTTTCATTTCGATACAAAATAAACAAACGAGTCAACAAATTTATTTTCTTAATAGATGAGAAGTTTAAATAGATATATATTTTTATAATAAATTTAGATTTTTTACAACTAATATTACAATACTATCAAATATTCATTTTAATACATTTTCATAACTGATTTCATACGTACTCATACCCATAGTGTCCTACTTTTTCAAAAATGAGTTTTATTTCCGTCAAATCTCATCTCATGTAATTCCATAACAAATAAACATGTCCTAAATAACAAAAGTGTACTAAATGAGTAATATATTGAATGACATGGATAAAACTACAATTCTAAACACAAAAAAATAAATCACCTTTTGAACAAAGGAAATAATTAAACTAAAATAATACATAAGTAGAAAATCAATTTTTTATCTAATGAGTAATGCCAGATGGCATCTTATTTCATGTGAAAAGTCGTAAATTTGAATAAAGAATTTTTGGTATCAGAAGCGCTGATAGGAACGTTAGAGAGGCTCCGTCAATAATTCAAATTTCAAAATGTTGTCTCCTCTCGCTCTTCTGTCTCTCCCGGCCGCGCTCTCTCTGACGAAGGTGATGGTTCTCTCTCTGCCTTTCTCTTCCTTCTCCTTCCTTTATCCCCTCCTCCCTCTCTCTTTGCGTTGCTCTCTCAAGTAGTAAAACCCTATAATTGTCTGTTTAGGACCTGAATCGAGTTGCTCTCCTTTTCCTCTGCTGTTCTCTTTTAAATAGCTTCTTTAATAGTCTAGTTATAACATTGAGTAGAACAAACATTACAAAAGCCATTTTTTTTAAGGTTTCATGAGTGTAATTTCATGTCCACTTTCCCGTTTCCCCTTTGTTCTTTTTCTTTTCTTTTCTGAAAATAACTATCCAAGCTGTAAATGACTTGCAAAATTACCAAAGAAAACAGCTATTCAGGTGGGGGGTATGGTTGGAATTTTCCTACTAATTACAGAGGGCAAATTAATTGTTTTGTTATTCCAATAAACTATCTGTTGCGTTACCAAACTAGGAAGCAAATCATTCCAAATAATATTCTGCCCTGGAATTCTGTTTGAGCAATAATAACATTTCCAGTGATCATCGTTAACCTAAACCAAATGCCCTCTTCCTTACTTTAGTAATTGCCCATTTTATGCCACTTACCCTGTTTCAGTATTATGCTTTTGCTATTTCTAATAATTGCTAAAGAATTTACCAATGCTTTTTACAGGTGTGAAAGATCATACACCATGAACATTTTGCAGCCTCAATCGGGTAGTGTTGATCTCGCTTTAGAACGAGATTATATCAGCAACTTGCCCAAAGATATAAAAGAGGAAGTTCTTATGAAACTTCCAATTAAAGAGGTGGGGAAGACAAGCCTTCTATCAACCAAATGGAAATATGTGTGGATGTCAATTCCAAAATTGGTGTTCAACAGAGACTGTGCACAGTCAGAGTCAGAGCTAGTTAAGCTTGTTGACCGAGTACTATTACTGCATTGTGGTCCAATTCTACATTTTGCACTCTCTAGTAGGCATGCGTGCAATGAGGCTATTGGTCGATGGATGCTTAACTTATCCAGAAATGGAATTAAGTATCTTGATATAGATTTGTGGGGTTTCTGTGTTGAAAAATGCATGATTCCTTCTAGCTTATTTTCTTGTCTTGCATTGGAACATGTGAAAATATCTGGCTACATTACTATACACGTTCCTCCATCTTTTGTAGGCTTTAAGAATCTTCGCACCCTAAGGCTGTTGAGGTTTAGTTTAGCCAGGATTGCTGTAGCAAGACTCATTTCAAGTTGCCCTTTACTTGAGAGCTTGGAGCTGAAGGGCATTGCTGAGTGTGGTCGTCTCGTCATCCATGCACCAAACCTCACAGATCTGAATATCTCAGGGAAGTTCAGTGATCTCTGTTTGGAAACCCCCAAGTTGCTTTTTGCGAGCATATGTCTTGAAAATGTCCTTGGAGACTGTCTGGATTTCACTACGCCAAGTGAGGATTGTAAGAGTAATCTTTTGTGAGTTCTTGGTAGCCTTTCTACGATTGCATATCTTTCCCTATACTCTGATTTTATTATGGTACGTGAGAAATCCATCCATACTTGAGAAATTAAAGTTCCCATCAATTACGTACCTTAAAAGTGATTATTAATTCAAATGCACCTTTTAATTAGTTCTTTCTATACAGCTTGTATTTGGCCTATATGTTAATGATAATCTATTCTTTGACTTGTTTTAGGGTTTAGCCAAGGGGCCCATACCAGAAGTGCTCCCTGTACCCTTCTACTGATTGACAGAGCTGCATATCGACTTTAATAGTATATGCAAGGAAGAGGTTGCAGCTGCTTTTTGCTTGTTCAAAAGTGCCCCCAACTTAAAGGTGCTCCATTTAGAGGTGCATCCAACAAGCTGATCACTAATCTGCTAGTATCTTGTTTGCTACAATTAATTGATCTTTCTATTGAATCTCATTTTCCCATTGTATTAATTTTTTTTTTCCAGTTTTGCAGAGAGAGTTACCCTCTATCGTCACTTGCTCAATCGTTTTGGGAGCTGAAAGGAATAGAATCCAACTTGTTTAACTGCCTTGAAATTGTTGAGATAACTGATTTTAGATGTCCTGACTTGATTCTAGAAGTTGCAAATTTCTTTCTGAGCACTGTACCTGTGTTAGAGAAGCTGGTTATCTTAAGCTTTGATGATTTAATGGATGGCGTGGCATTCTTGAAGAAGCTGGAGAGTTTACCAAGGTTATCAAAGGAGGCCAAAATTGTCTTAGATGATCGATATCCTATGATATCAAAGAAAGTTGAAATTGGACCTTTTTAGTGCATGGAATAGTTCAGCAAGATTTCAAACAATCTGCTTTATTTATTTTATTTTATTTTTACTTTTATTAGCGCTCCAGTGGTATTGGCATATGTTTTGTTGGATATATACTGTATGGTTTTTCTTGTTTGTTTCTATGCCTGCAATTGCAAATATTAAGTAGTGTATTCTTTGCATCTTGATATATGATTAAAACTCGAGTTTCATCAAGACAATCTGATCTAAAATGTACAGCCCGTTTCTAAATTTGTGCTCCAGTTTTACTTGTATATCACCAGAGAGGATCAAACCCTCAAAAAAGTGTTTGTCATGGTGCCAGTAAAACACGTACGTAGTTACTGTTTTTTTTTTTCTTTTAAATTTTGGCAAATTCAAGCTTGGTTTAGTAAAATGAGTTCTATAGGTACGTACTGGTTTTGTACCAATTAATCCTCTATCTATTTTCTTTCTCTTTTATTTTATGTACTTGGATTTGTTGTGGATCCAAACAAGTACTTTGAACCTCTAATTTTGGTCAGCGGATAAGTGCTTTAAAATCCCAAATGAATATTTCTCCTTTGTACTGAAACCCTGAAAAGCTCTCCATGTACCATTGTACCATCATTTAGTTTTGATAACTCAAGAAAAATACAATACTGGTGAAGGTGCTTGGAGAGTACAAAAAAGCACTGTACCAAGCAAGTCTGTTATCAAATCTATGTATTTATAATTATACATGATCAGACTTTGTAATATGTCTTTAACAATGATTAGTTGTGTCCAAGCCAGAAAAATTCTTCCTCCGAATTCTTTTATGATTATTATTGGAGTGAGGCTATGGTATCATGCATAATGTATATTGGTCAGTTCTATGAATCAATATCTCCATTTTTGAATTCCAAACAGTCGATCCGAACCATTTAACATGATTTTCGTATGAAAATGTACTTGCCGATAAAATTTTACATTTTTTTGAATTTTGTACTATTCTCTTTTAGATAAGTAGAAAATCACTTAGTCTAAAGATTATAGACCATTGATAACTAGTGATATTTAACCTATCTAAAAATATAGAAAAGTATCTAAAAGAATGTAAAATTTAGTCTGTAACTACATTTTCATATAGTGATAATCTTGAAAACGAAGATATAATTCATAGTACAAACCAATATGTGCTATGCATAGTACCATAGCCTCACTCCCTATATAAATATAACCATTCCTATTCTAGTAACAGTCGCATTTGTTGTAATTGATAAGGTGGCTTTGAAGTGGAGATAGTGTTTTAGCACTTTTGAAGGGAAGAGGCTACTGGAGAGGCACCGGTTAATTAACACTGCTCTCGCTGAGCAGATGAAACAGATCCATGCTCTCTCCATCAAGAAGGCCCTTACTCCGGCCCAGTGGAAGCCCGAGGACAAAGCCCAAGAGTAACTATTACTGCAAAAAAAAAAAAATTAAACTGAAATAATGTATCCCATTCTACTATGGTTGTATTTCTCTTGAAAAGTTGGTTTGAGACCAAATGGTGGAATTCTTTGGTATTTTTCTTATGAAAGAGCATGCTATTGCGTTATGAGTTTATGACCATGGTTTGTAACTTTTTTTTTGCTGAGTTTAATGACACCTAATGGATATCTTAGTGTTACATGTGGAATTCTTTGCCTTTTCTTTTTGTTGTTTTACAACCATTTTTTTCTTTTATTTGCTCCATGTTCTTTGAGCAATTTATGGCAGCAGTTGGAGTTTTTGTGTGTGTGTGTGTGTTGGGGGGGGGGGGGGGGGGGGTGTGTGGGATGGATAAAGTTGAGTTTTTAATTTTTACAAGGGCAACCATGATATTATAAATTTTAGAGGAGAAATTCGTAATTTCTAATTTTTCAAGGGGAATTTAAGAGATTCTTGAATTTCACCTCATGCAATCGTGTTATTTTGAGGGATTTGCTGTATAATGTCAAAAGAACAATCTGCAACAACCTCGTGCAATCGTGCAACCGTGTTTTTTAGATCGCTCCTGCAAAAGGGTTCCTATTTGGTTTTTTATTTATTCATTGTGACGATATTGTTACATGGCGACCTCAACTACTAATCTACTATGAATAGTATAATGCTGGGGGCGTGTTGAAAACAGCATAAATTTCATTTAATGCATGCATTATTGAAAAAATTGCTCTGCCCATTATGTTCTTTTACGCCTTCTCAGTATGGAATTTTTTTGACACGAGGCATGTTTACCAGGGCAGAGACTAGGCATCAAATCAACTTAGAAGAATTCATAGGATGTAAAAGCGTTGCTTTAATGATGACAATGCCACCCGATAAGATCATAAGAACGGAGTTTTTATTTTATTTTAATATAATAACTTTTCTTGTAACAGATCTACAACAATGAAGAGGTAAAAATAACTCTTTTGTAATAATGATGTAATGGTAAGACAAGTTATCTTTTTTGAAAACTTAACAGTGGCTATCAAGGTTATATTGCTAAATGTAATTATAACAACTAATTCTATATTATTAAATCAATTAAATATCTCTGTGATTAACTGATTCCTCCTTCCCTGATACGCACTAGCATAATCTGTTCTTCTTAAATTTCTATAATACAGATCTCATAGCTTTGCATCCTTCCTTGCTTGATTTGCTACTAGTCACGTTGACATTTTCACACTACGGAACATAATCCACTTTGAGGCCATGTTTTATAAATAAAATGAGAAACTAATCCTGTCAAATTTAAATAACAATATTTTTTTTTTCGAATTTTGAAATTGGCTGAGGAATCTTTGTATATTATAGATTTTAAAAGCTGAAGAACATGTGTAAACCACCGGCTGCTTTCATGTGCGAATCGGTCCAGTACGCCTTTAGCTAAATTCTTAACTAATAACATGATATTTTTGTAAAAGTCACAAAATAATGGTCGCATAATAACTTTTTTTGAAGGTCTCAAAAGTCGCGCATACGCGTAGTTATCTATTTTTATTGTTGTCCACATGTGCACCGGCACCGAACAGGTCTCCCAATAGGAGAATGTGCCGCCAGTTAGACATGTTTGAACGCTTTCTTAGGAGAATTTTATATACACCTTCAAATATCTAGAAATTACATATTTTTTCTATTAAAATTTATAATATCTGATTTATCGTTCTAAATTTTAAATTTTCAAAACTCATGAATCCTATTTAGTTTACATTTTCTATTAAAATTCATTTTAAATTATAAAGTACCCATCTTATTCTTTATTAAAAAAATAAGAATATATAGTATATGTAAGAACAATGTTCAATGTTCTAATTGGTAGATTTCCGATAACATACAATTCAGTTCTCTACTTGTGATGCATATACAATAATATTTAGACATACGGTTGTGTGTCACAAGAAAAAAAAATCATTTATCTTACAATTGGTCAATTAAAAAAAATAAACATTCTTGATTTCTCTTAAACATGCCACATATTTTCTTAATAAAGGATTCAGTAGATATTTTATAAATTCAAGTGACTTCTAATAGAAAAGGTAATAATTGAGTAAATTCTTGAGCTTTAGAAATTCAGAAGATAAATACGATATTATGAACTTTAGAGATGAAAATAAGTAATTTTCAGCTTTTTGAAGGATATAGATGAAATTCCCCCATCTTATTATATTATCCTTGATATCTGTTACTTATAAAACAAAATTTCCGACGCACATTTTGTGCTATTTTCTATTTTTCTGAAAGACCTGACAGAGGCTGTCAAGGAGGTTTTGTGCTGTCATCTTAATTTTGAAAAAAAAAAAAATTGACGGATAATAAAGGTTCAATGGAAGTTAAACCCCACATATAATTAAAAAGTTATCATTCAATTGCAGGAAAAGTTCGACTTTTACTTGTATTCTCATGAAAATGTGATATTGGCAAAAATAAAAAAATAACGAAAACGTGATCAATACATGGTAACCATCACTGACGTACGTAGTAGGCATGTTCCCAGAAAATTAGGAAACTATCATTTAATTAATTAATTAATGGTAGAAGACTTCTTCAAAGAAAATTACGTGCCTTTGGAACATCAAGGAATCTGAAAAGATGCCTTTCGTTTTGGCCCCCTTCCCCTTACAGTAATTTTTCTGTGATTTAAATTAAGTTCCATAGACCATAAATATTACAAGTCTTATTCTAATTCCTGATTTGATACGGAAATGCAGTCTCCATTCTCCTTCAAACGGCATGCGTCTGCTAGACGTGAAAGTGACATTATATTGATCCATAATTTATTTTGCTTTATTAAGTAATTATAAAGGAGTTTGACTAATATAACATCAGTGTTATTTTAACCTATATAACACTAACTCTAAGACATATCAAATTGACTTTGAACGACTAATCCAAACCGTTCAAACTGATTTACATTATGAGTAATGCGTTTACATACATTTTTTTTTTATATTTTCAAATTATTTTAGTATCAAATCAAGCGGTAAAAATATTGAAAAATGAATGTATTAAAATTAACTTAAAACTTATACATTTGACCGCTTGACTTAATACTAAATAAATTTTGTATGTAAATGCACAACTAATGAAGTAGATCGGTTTGAACGGTTTGGATTTATTGTTTGAAGTCGATTTGATAGATTTTAGAGTTAGTGTTATATAAGTTGAAATGATACTGATATTATACTAGCCAAACTCATTATAAAGATAGAAAATCATGATTCAAAATCGGTATGCAAGACATTATTTAAAATGAAAGTGTGCAGTTTTATCTTGCTTTTGTATGACTACGCTAAACAATTTGTTGTTTGTAAGTTCAAGTTAAATTCTCATATTTTATTAAGATTCAATCTTAATTTTATTTTCTTACAAATATCTTACTAAAAACAATTATGCAAGTTGTATTATTATAAAATTCAATCATCTCTGATATTCAAAAGAAATATAATTCGAGATGTCGCTTGTTTTATAAGAACTGGAGAAAGCTAGAAATTGAAAAGAGTTGACTCTATCGATTTTCTATAACATGTTTATTATAACAGTGTATGTCACAGGCTACAATTATTGTTGAAGAAACACAGTGACAAGGTTCGGGTTTTATTCATGTTTAATTCGCAAATAAAACGTTTTTTTGTGTTTTCGAACCGAACAACGAATTATGCAGTTGACTGAATCTTTGACCGAATAAAACGAGAATAAATCGCAAATTTTCCAAATTATTTGTCGCTCGTAGCGCTGAGAATTCGTAAATGTACCTCATATTTTTTCATTATATGAACGTCACGCTATTTTAGACATTCCCACCATGCGGGTGAGACATGGCATTTGCTACGTGACGCTATTTTATGTGTGTTTTCACACTGTGAAGCTTTTAACTTTTAGCATCTACTCTAGTTCACACTAATGATTCAAAAATTTTGACTATTTGCACAGTTACACATGAAGCTTCACTTTTGACAGTGGATTGATATTTGAAAATTTGATTAAAAAAAGATTGATATTTGAAAAAAAAAATTGACAGCAATTTTTCATTCTCTAATCTTTTTTGAAAAAATAAAAATAATTCAATTATAATTCTGAATAACTTTCAAATTATATCTGAATTATATTCAAATTATAAATTTTTGATCTCGTCAAACCGAACCAGAATAATTCATTTGTCACTGTAAAAGAAAGTGGCCAATTCAGAGGTTTGATAAATTTGCCCGTTAGTGGATTACAGAGGACGAATTCCAGAGGATCCAGATTCGTTGAATAAAAGGGCGCTCGGCGCGTGAGATGCTCTGGCATCGATATCTATTTCGTGCTCTCCAGTCTCCACGATTTTCTTCTCCATTGCTTACTCAGTTCCACATGGCAGTCTCGTCCCTTTGACCCGAATTCGGATCTCCTAAAGTAACTCAAAATTTGAGTTTGGATACAGACCGTATGATCTGATATAGCACGAATATTGAAGGATTCCTGTGCATTTCCATCTGAACTCGAATTTTTAGATACTTCAGGAGTTTAGACCCCACACTTTCACCCCACCCACTCTCCTCCTCTCTCGGTCTCTCCCCTTCACTTTTCATTATTCCAGAGGTATATAAAAAGGAGGAATTATAGAGAGAAATAACCAATTCAAGCAGAAGCATATTTCCCTTTTGATTAAGCTCTCTATTACTTCCTTGCTTTTCCTCATCTCAAACCCCAAGGTGATTAATTTTTGTTTTCTCTTCTAATCGGTCTTATTTATCGCTATTCGTATGTTCTTCTTTTGATTTGTTACAAGTAGTTACTAAATATTAGTCTTACTAGTTGACTATTTAGAAATCGTCGATTTGTGCAATCACATGTACTAAAAATTGCCGATAAGTGTAAGCGAGCAATTGCATGGATTGCTACTTGATTTTCTTTTGCAAATCTTAGATTTTTCTCTTTTCCATTGTCTCTGTATTTCCTCACTAATCTCAGTTTCGTCAAGTTAGAACTTGTAAAACATTTGTAATAAAGTCAAGCTTTTCATAGTATAAATGCATCAATAGAGATTTGATTAAATAAAAATGAAATCAATAGAAAAGAAAAATTAAATAAAACGAGAAATTAATAAGCAAAGCAGATAGATCAATCTTATTTGATTTGTCAAGGGAGAGATCAGACAAGAAAACCGCAAACATGAATAAACTCAGCCAAATAAATGAGAAAGAGGAAAATGGGAATGAAGAAAATGAGAAAGTTGTAGCTATGCCGGTGGTAGAAGAACCTGTACCAACTTGCATGAATTGGTACTTATTTTGATACCAATTTGTGTGCTTCCTGTTGTGTTAATGGATTTCTTAATATTAAGCCCACTTCAATTGGTTTTCCAAAGTCTGTTTTTTTTTGGGTCATTTGTGGTTAAATTTTTGTTATATTCATCTATAAATATAATGATTACGCTAATGATAATGATAATTTCATATAAACCGTAATAATAATATAATCTACATAGAAGCAGTACTAGTGCGAAAAATGTTGGTGATGATTATGGATATTTAGCTTAACAGAAGAGATTTTTCATAACTAAGAAAATTCTTGTTTGATTCATCTCTAGGAAAAACATGAGCCAGGAAATTGAAACAAAAATAGAAAATCTTACCCTTGAAAATGGGCAAGAATCAGAAAATGCACAGGAAAATGGAAACGGGAAAAAGGTGCTAGATAGAAGACAAGCACCAAAACTGAATGAAAGGATTCTCTCATCCCTCAAAAGAAGATCTGTTGCTGCACACCCCTGGCATGACCTTGAAATTGGTACAACTATTGTGCCTCCCCTTTTCTTTCAAGTTTTTATGTTCTAATTTTCAGTAAGAAAATTGCAGTTTCAATTAATTGAAAAATTCGTTTTCTTTCTTGTTTTGATTGAGGGCAGGCCCCGGAGCTCCAGCTATATTCAATGTTGTAAGTGCTTTTTGATATGAAAATTTTATTTGAGGAACATTCGCTATTTATATTTATTTAACATTCTTGATAACTTTTGCTTCTTATTTTATCTGTTACAGGTTATTGAGATCCCAAGGGGAAGCAAAGTCAAGTATGAGCTTGACAAGAAAACTGGATTGATTAAGGTACTGATAATGATCTGGCAAGAATAGATTAATAAATTTGATACATTTTAACTTCTACAATAATACGTTGTTGACAAATGTTGTACAAATGAATTGTAGGTCGATCGTGTGTTATACTCATCCGTTGTGTATCCACACAACTACGGGTTCATTCCACGCACTCTCTGTGAAGATAATGATCCAATGGATGTTCTAGTGCTCATGCAGGTATATTTTTTATTTAACTGCACGTCTGACTTTTGACATTAACTATATAAGGGCATTCTCTTACTTAGTCTGAAAAATGTGTTCTTGTATTAGGAGCCAGTTCTGCCTGGTTGCTTTCTCCGGGCCAAAGCTATTGGTCTCATGCCTATGATTGACCAGGTTTTCCTTTCTATTTAATTTCAATTTACTTTTTTCTGATGAGTTATAGTTGAAAATGTAAATAGTGAAGTCTTCTTTGGATAGTTATATGTAATTCTGCAAATTTACTTTTAGATATATCATTTAAGTAAGCATTCCTTAGACATTTAGATATATCATTCAAGTAAGCACTCCTTAGTGAAGTCTTCTTTCAATATTTTATTTTTTTACTTTGCTGGTTTGAACAAAAATAGGGGGAGAGGGATGACAAGATAATAGCAGTTTGTGCTGATGACCCAGAATTCAGGCACCTGAATGACCTCAGTGAGCTCTCCCCTCACCGTCTCCAGGAGATTCGCCGCTTTTTCGAGGACTGTATCCTTTTACCACAAACTTTATTTTTATATTGGTACACTCTAATGCATTTTCTGAATAAGAACTATATTGACTGTTTTGTGTTTTTTGGGATGATGTCTGCTTCAAATTACTCTGTATTTTTGTAAAGAACATTAACTGGTTAATTTTGGATTGTACTTAACCAAATTGGTTAGACAAGAAAAATGAGAACAAGGATGTGGCTGTGGATGATTTCTTGCCATCAAACACTGCTCGTGAAGCTATCCAGTACTCCATGTAAGTTCTAGTTTAACTCCCTTTTCATTTTCTGAATAAATGATAACCTGTATAGATTTTTATTAAAGCGTCAGCTCCCCGGTCTCATTTTTCTTTCTGAAAACTGATTGAATTGGAACCTTCTGATACTTATAGCAATTCAAAACAATTTATAAAAATAAATTTGAGTCTCTTGACGTATTTCTTTGCAATTGCAGGGATCTCTATGCGGAGTACATTTTGCACAGCTTGAGACGTTAGATTGCTGTGGCTAGTATTCTTGAACAATAATTTGATTTTTGCAGAATTAAATTTATGAAGTCTTCCAATTTGATGAAGTCGTGGAGTCCTTTTATTTTTGGATTTTGGATTGTATATGAAAGAAATTATTGAAGTATAGATATGGTCTTCTGCTCATTTATTTTATTTGGGCATTTCCGGGATTGCTCTTCTGTTTATTTTACTTTATTTTTTTGGTTGTATGATACTGAAAGAATATAATTACTGTGGGTCGCTTTTCATTATCTGAAATTCTTTTTATTTTTGTGCTCGTTTGGTAACTGATTCCATTTCTTCTTGAGTTGTGAAACCGTACAGTCGTACACTAATTTACCATCCTAAAATCAAGGTACTGAAAGTTTGTTCTGGCCTAAATTTTGCTGATATAAACCGGCTGTTCAGATTGAGGTAGTCTACAGCTGTTAATGGATATGTTACTCGGATTTATATGAATGAATCTGTATATCCGCATATCTGAATATATAAGAAATATATTTGATCTTTAATTGGATCCTTGCATAGATTTAGAAAAAGTTCTATTTTATATATTGGATTCAAATTTTAAATTGTAGTAAGTTAAATGTATTATATTATAACCAAACATACAAAGATATTAAATTATAATTAGTTATATAAATTTATTGAAGTAAAGCCATTTATAATATAAATCATTATGTTTTACTTGTGTTACGTATGTATTGGAATCCGCTATAATAATAAATATGAGTTTGTTTTAAGATCATCAAATTTTATTGAATATAAAATCTACATATAAATTTTATAAATTTTAATAATCATATTTAGATTATTGGAGAATCCTATCCCAATTGGATCCATTGACAGTACTTTTGCAAGTAATTAAATCCATTTTGATTTTTGAGGGAACCTCACCTGTGTCAAGTGCACACTAGGACTGGACTGAACGGCCGCAGAAACCAAATAAATACAAGCTCATTTTTGCCAAAACCAAGAATGCGAATTGGATAGAAATCATAGAATTGAGCAATTACTTGTGCTCCTGTGCCGTTATTGCGAGACCTGTAGAGCACCACATGATTTCGTGTTGGCTAGTGGCTTCCAATCCCGTGAGATAAAATGATTATTACGATCCAACGTGGTTGACAGGACAGTCTCTATCTGATCAGAATTTTTTATTCATAGAAATTATTATTAAATAATACAGAGGAATAGAACGATTGTATGGGATTTTCAAAACAGAGACGGGAGTTTGGAGCTGAATTTTTTTTTTTTTGATCCAAATGATTCACCTAGTGGCCATAAGCCCATAACTACACAGATACACGTAGAAATGAAGCACTTTGAATCTAAAAAAAAAATTCGGTTCCAAACTTTACCAAAATCACAAATTTGATAGTTTATAAAATCCTCCTTTAAAATTGAAGCTTATAAAAAACAAATTTGAAAATGGTCAGAAAATGAAGAACTATTTTTTATGAGTGCAGATTTAAAGACGTTTTGTTTGAAATTGGTTCAAATAGAAGGGAGAGAGTGAGAGAGAGGGGGGGTTGGGTGGAAAAAAATTTCGATAGAAATTAAGAAAATGTAAGAGACAGAAACAAAAAGAATACATTAGTTTTTTTAATCAGTAGAAAAATCAGCATGAATTCTACCTATTTGAAAAGTCTCAAAATTTGGAACGATACACAGTCACTGATTCTAATTTAAATTTTTCCATAGGTTATGAAGATAGCGTCATGAGGGATATGAAATTGAAGTCCCAACATTTAATTAGTATAACTAGTACCGATCCCAAGTTGGATTTTTTTTGGGGTCCCGTGCCCTCCCCTACCTCTCTCTCTCTTCTCTCCCTCTTAGAACTTAGAAGTTAGAAGAAAGAAAAATAGTGATATGTTTGCAACTGAATTTTGTAAGATAGATGCTGAGGAAGAACTTTGATTTGTTTTAAGCAGGGTTTCAAATAGCGCACTATAGTGGCGCTATTGGCGTTATAAAAGCTATTGACCCTATAGCACGCTATAGTGCACTATAGCGGCGCAATATAGCAATAACTTTGTTTTTTTAACCGTTCCGCTATGATGCTATAAACACTATTTAAACCTTTGGTTTCAATAAAAAAAAAATAGCTGCTGACTAAGGAAGAAGAAGGATGCTAGAAAAGAAAAAAAAATGGATGCTCAGGGTGTAAAACACACTCTGATTCAATTGTTTTGATCGGTAAAATCGAAACTAATATAAACAATAGGAATATTTTAATTAAATATCATATGTATTCTCCATAGTTTAAATCGGTAAGCAAAATTACCTATCTAAACTCAAACTTTTCTATTTTTGTTGTATGTAACATTTCGTGTTGCGATGGACTAAATAAAAAAAATTAAGAAAAGGTTTAGAGCCGGTGAAATCTATACCGTTCTAAACTTTTTTAATTTTTAAAATCAGTAAAATTCATACTGATTTTTCTACCAATAAAAATTCTACCGATTTTATTTCTCTCTTCTAGGCTGTTAATTTTTACGGAAATTTTTTTTTGCGGTTAGGTGGTTGGATGAAATAATTAAGTTTGGAGTCTTAAAGTTTTCACAAATCCAAAGTTTTTAGAATGTTTCGGATCCAATGTGGCCATGTCCACACATGATCCATGGTGCATGTGGGATTATTTGGATCCGAAAATAAAACTAGCTCCAAACTTTGGTTCCGAGAAACAAAAACCAGATCCTTCTATCAAATAAAAAATTCAAACTACTCATTCTATTTTTTCCATATTATTTAGATTAATTTCTAAAAATAAAAAATTCTGCTATGCGATCGATCATTTGGGTTCCCCTTTTATTCCTTACAGCCTGAGCAGTATTTTCTTTTTCTGATGTATCTTCTTTAGTGTCATAGTCTTTTGCAATTTTCCCTCTTAGAGGTATATTTTTTCTGCTTACGCGTGTAATTAGGTGGAGAAAAGCTCCAACTGGGTTACTGCCTTAATTCCTGCGAATTGTGCACTTGTTCTGTTATCATTTATTTTTGATAGAAATTTAGTAATTCTGTTCCAACCAAACAAATAAATATAAATAATGATAGGACGAATTGTTTTTTATTGGCAGGTACTGTTATTGGCAGTGCCAGTACCCCTGCAAACCATTTCTACAATTACTGTGGTAATTTTTATATATGAGTTTGCTCCAGGTACTCTGCTGTTTACCAGAAGCAATTTTGCTTTCAAGATAAAATTTTCAGGAAGTTTACAATTTATATTTCATTAGCACTATAAGTAAACAGCTATTGTACAACCCAGAGGAATTATGAGAACTTTCTGTCCTCTGAATGTATGATCGATCGGTCACGACACGGCTATCATACATGAGGTGACACATTTAAATACAATTATAACAAGAGGTAAAAATAAAGAATTTTTTTTTGTTGAAGTTTATTTTTGCTCAGCAGCATAAAGAGCCTTAATCTCCTCCACCTCATCATAGCTTCCAAGAAAAATAGGAGACCTCTGATGTATCTTACTTGGCACCAGATCAAGAGCCTACATTCATATTTAGTATCCAATAGTAAGCTTAGTAAATTATAACTAAAATATAGAATTGCGTGCTGATATAAGTATCATACCCTTTCCTTTCCAGTAAAAGCCTGACCCCCTGCTTGCTCCATCAGAAAAGACATGGGGAATACTTCATACAAAACACTATTAACAAAAAAATTTGAACCCATTTCAGAACAGAAGTAACAACACAACAACAACACAATATATGGGCATATATCCATTAGATATTCGATCTATATATATTACCGTAATTTTCCATTGGGACTCTTCTTGTCAGCAGGGTACAAAAATATTCCTCCGTAGAGTAAGGTACGGTGCACGTCAGCAACCATACTGCACATTTTATGCAAAAAGAATCAAGTTGTATACTGGTATGATAAAAAAAGATACATTTTAGGTAGAATTTTAGAGTTTCAATTACACATACCTTCCAATGTATCTCAGAGATTTGGGTGATGAACCATCTGTTGGGAACTTACATTTCTCAACATACCTGCGAAAAATATTATATTTCCGTAAGGATTAAAAGAGTCATATAAAATATAAGATCTGAAACAATGCTTACTTTGCTGTCGGTTTGTCCCAATTCTTTGCATTTCCTTCATTGACTGAATAAATTTTCCCCTTCTTTGGTATCTACATTGATTCAAAATTAGATATTAAGTGACCAATTTACTGTTAGTAAGAAATTTACAATAATTGAATTAATCAGAAACTAACAGAGACCTTAATGTTAGCATGAGTGAGAATGAACTCGCCAAGAGATGGATCAAGGGTGAATGCATTTACACCATTACCTGTGCTAATCACCAGCTGTATTCACAAAATTTAGTCATTAAAATTTAATTTCACATAATAAAAAATAAATACTTATTTAAGTTAAGATAGATATGTAAAACTTACATTGCATGAACTTCCATACATACAATAACCAGCAGCAAGCATATTTTTTCCTGGTTGCAACACATCATCTAGACTAACATTCTTTGAATCTTGGACCATGTAAACTCCAAATATCTACATAAAACAAGTATACATTTCATAATTTCATGGACTAAAACAAGAATAATATTAAAAAAGGGATTTGTTTGTAATTTACTCAAAACATAAAACCAACAATTTGCACTTCCAACAGAGAGGATAAAGTGGAAAAACAATTTGCCTAACGCACTATTCTTTCTTTTCCTTTAATAGGAATATGTTCTACCTTTTTTTACATCTTACAACAGCTTTTGACATAGCGTCTCTCAAATTAAAGACTTCATTTTAAAGTGTCCCCAAAAGAAATAACCTTATTCTTTAGTGTCATTAAGTTTAATTCAAGGGATTGATCAGTAAATTAATTAATTTTAGTTTATAAAAGAAGTGATGCTCAAGGTTCAATTGACCAATTCCATCAAAAAATTAAAGAGGTTTCTGACTTTAGAGAAAGAAATTAATACCGTGCCGATAGAGACACCACAGTCGATGTTGGAAGAACCATCCAGTGGATCAAACACTACACAATACCTGTGCCCCGCGTTAAACGCAATTATTTATTATTAATTTATTAGTACCAGACAGTTAAGTGTCACAAAAAAGTCAATAAAAAAACGAAAAAGAAATTTATAAATACGCACTTTCCCCTAAGAGCAGGGTCTACAAACGTAGCTTCCTCATCTTCCTCGGACACTAGGATGCACTGTTCTTGCCAAAAAAGAAGAAGATAGCGTGATAAATTAATTAGGTTTTTTTCTTTCTAAATATATATTCATTCCTAAATGAATAAAAAGAAAAAAAGAAAACATACAGTACGACCACTGCTGACAAGAGCCTTAACAAACACTTCATTGGACAGCACATCAAGCTTCTTTTGATCCTCTCCCTGAATTTACAAAATAAACAGAACTCAACAAATCAGAAGAAACAAGAATTGTAGAGTTGTGCTTCACTGTTTACGAAATTCACGAGAGATGGTAAAAGAAGAGCTTGCCTGAACATTCGTCTCTCCTGCTAGGCCAATCAGGTTTGCTAAACCCGCCTAATTGATTAAAACCAAACCAGTAAACTTATCACAAATTTCAGCAAAAAAGAAGAAGAATCATTAAAAGAAGAACATAGATAGAAAAACAAATACTTTGTTGACAGCAGTGCAGACAAATTTGCAACCCAAAACGATGTGAGAGAGGAGAATGCTGAAGTCTCCTCTAGCCTCGGGATACCTCGACTGCTCGTTCAGCACGTACCGGGTTACTGTCATCAGATCCGTCCGATGAGCCTCCGCCATATGATCCATGGTTGCTTTGATTTCTCAACTCTCTCTCTCTCTCTCTCTCTTTCTCTTTCACTCTCTGTGTCTCTCTCTTTTCTCGGACAGACAGAGCAGAGGAAACTTCAAATGGCGGGGGATTATAAGTAGGCGTCCGTCATGTCGAATTGGGTTTTATTCTCTCACTAACCACCCCGCCCGATACTCGTTAAATGTTTAATTCAAGGTGTGGAATGTGGATTATAATCCGGACCCAATAACGGGTCGGATCCGGATAAGTTCGCCACTTAACTGCCAGGTTTTGACGGTCGACGCTAGTCACGCTACCTACTTTAAAATACTTTTAAGTGTGCACAGAACTATGATTACGTTGATTAATCTAATCAAAATGGTTATTAGTAAACGAGGCGTTGGAGTATGAAGATTGGAGATAGGGCTATCCGCTGGGTCAATCGGAAGTTTGATGACACGTGGCGTTCTTGCACTGAATCTAGCCTCGTGGTGCGGGTGAAGATAACATTAAAGCCTTCGGACTTCCTTTTTAATCTCCAGTTATTTTAATTGGAGATCTGCATTCATGTCAGCCGTGCTCGAAATTTTGAAGAATTAAATCTCCAGTTATTTTAAAATGGAGAGAAGATGCCAAATTGTCCGTTTTGGATTGAGGTTAGAGGAAGTTATGGATTTTTGTTTTCTAGTTCAAAGTGAACGCGACCGCGTCCGTCAGATGCCAAAAAGGTGGAAGGTTGATTGCTTGTACCCATCTGTTTGAGGCCAATTGTGAACCTGATCACTACAAACAGTTTCTTCAACATCCCGTGTAGAGTATCTTCAACATCCATATAAAGTCTACAATTTTTTAAATTTGAAATCCTAAGAGAAACAAGTGGAGACTTCAAATGCATCATAATTTTGTACTCAAATATGCTCCATATCATTTATCTCTGTTTTTTAAGTGCGAATAGTTGATCTGAACTGCTCAACATGATTTTCATATAATAAAATATGTTTGGAGATCAAATTTTATATTTTTTATAATTTTTTTATTATTTTTTCAAATAGATATAAAATTACTATTTTAAAGATTATGGACCATATGAAAAAGTGATATTGTACCTATGTAAAAGAAAAAATGGGTAAATTTTGTCATAGGTCACTAAACTTTGTTATTTGTCACAAATTGGTCACTCAAATTCGATTTGTCCATTGTTAGTCACTTAACTTTGTTATTTGTCCCAATCAAGTCGTCATATACTTTTCCATCCAAAATTCTAACGGAATATGTCTATTCCGTTAATATTTTGGATGAAATATGCTCATTATGTTAATATTTTGGATGAAATGAATATATTCCGTTAATATTTTAGACAGAATGAGAATATTCTGTTAAGATTTTGGATGGAAAAATATAGAGGGACTTGATTAGAACAAATAATAAAGTTGAGTGACTAAAAATGGACAAATCAAACTTGAGTGACCAATTCGTGACAAGTAACAAAGTTTAGTGACCTCCAGCAAAATTTATCCTATAAAATTTGGTCTCCAGAAATATTTTATTATGATAATCATGTCGAGCAGTTTGAATTGACTGGTCGAACTTTAAAAATAAAAATAAAAAATATAAAATATATTGGAGCACAAAATCATTATGCATTTGAACAATCCTCCGCAAACAAATGATTGATATTCACTGAACGATAACAAATATATGCATTCTATTATTCCAATATACTTTTTTTTGGTTACTATATTAAGCTAACACTACTGCTTTTGTATATATTGTTATTAGATATTTTAAACTCATTCAGCGTAAAAAATATAGTGACAAAATAATTAAATAAATATGTCAAACAGCGTAAGATTTCGAACGGTGTGTGTGCAACACGTTTGCCAGACGCCATCGACAAATCACCACATCAGCGAGTCAGCAGCCTGGTTTAAAGTGTAAATCTTATATACATTTAATTTGTATAGAATTTTACATTTATCATGATAATATGTACGGACTTCATACTTAATTTCAAAGGACACGTACGTTCATAAACATTGCTATCGGTGGAACGAGATTTTCGACAATAAAAAATTAGAGAAACTTTTCAGTTTGTCCATACAAATTTTTGAAATAGCAATGTTTATGAACGTACGTGTCCTTTAACAATTTTCCACAATTATGGTTATGGAAAGTTAAATTTGTAACAAGGAAAATCATAATTAAAAAAAAAAACGAAAAATAATATCATAAAACACTGGTTAATTATGATTAAAAATTGTTTGGTACAAAATAGTTGTTTTACTTATCCAGGTGCAGTTTGCTATGCAAAGTAAAGATAACAAAAGCTGATATTAATCTATAGCGCAAGTCGATCCATAATATGCATATTACCATAGTTTCACTCAATTTATTTTTCAGTTTGTGAATCTTCTAGTCAGATTATTTAAGCCGTTATTTCAACTGTTAAACAAGATATAAAATATGATACGAAATTAAGGTCAACAAATAGAGTAAGGCTTGGGTGCTATGGATAACATAGAGGGCTACGGTGTTATGGCTCAATATTCGACTTTTCAAAATTCTAACGGTTGATCTGAATTGTTCATCTTGTTCTTCATATTAATATGTGTTTGAAGACCAAATTTTACATTTTTTGGAAATTAATTACTATCAGCGACAAATCACCACATCAGCGAGTCAGCAGCCTGGTTTAAAGTGTAAATCTTATATACATTTAATTTGTATAGAATTTTACATTTATCATGATAATATGTACGGACTTCATACTTAATTTCAAAGGACACGTACGTTCATAAACATTGCTATCGGTGGAACGAGATTTTCGACAATAAAAAATTAGAGAAACTTTTCAGTTTGTCCATACAAATTTTTGAAATAGCCATTTTTTTTCATAAAAACGCCATAATAACTAATATCTCAATACAAACTTAACATTTTCTTTCTATCCCTGTTTATTTATTTAACTTTTTATTCAATTATTATAAAATTTGAATTGATAACCATATCCTTCTAACTAGGAAATTGAATGTCTTCCAGAATCACCTTTCTTGCACAGTCTGTATAAAAGAATGTTACAGGATAATTCAAATTGCTCTCTGTACTTTGAGGGATCATTAAATGAACACTGTCATATGATAATTGAACAAAATGTTAAATAAATTAAAGGGACATAAAGAAGAGTGTTAAGTTTGTATGAAGATATTGATTATTATGATGTTTTCATAAGAAAATTGATTATTTGAAAAGTTTGCATTGACACTGAAAAATTCCCAAATTTATTGCCCTATATTTAATTTTCCTAAAAGCACCATTAGTGAGGGCACAAAGAAATGACCAACAATTTTTTTTCCTTTAATAAAGGAATGCTTGATTAGATGGAGAATTCGTCATGACTGTGAATCTGTGATGGATCATAGTATTAGGCTATAAGCCAAGAAGAACTTGACAAAGTATTTTCAGAAATGCTAAAATCCTTAGCATAGACACACACAGCTGTCAGCGAGTTGGGTGTCAGGTGATCCAATGTTTTCTCAAAAAAAGAAAAAAAAAAAAAAAAAAAGACAAAAGGTACCGGCGCTTTTTGCTAATGTTCATCTCGCATTTTTTTATTGTCCAGATATTTATTTCAGCTGACTAAATTATAAAGACTTTTTTGGTATGCATATTTTTTCTTGGTGCAAAAAAGCCCAATGGTGATGTGCATAAAATTGATTTTGGTGCACTAAGCTTCCTTTATGCTAAGAATATCGTTAAAGAACCCCACGCTAATTACTGTATTGTTTTTTACTTGTTCCCAGTTGGGATTGAAAATTTACCAAAAAAAGTTTGCTTAAGGTTGTGTTCTACAATATATATAGTAACAAAATTGTCAAAAAATGTAAAATTTAATCTACAAGCTAGTACATTTTCATATAGATTATTATGTTAAACAGTTCATATTAACTATTTGGATTTTGAAAACAGAGATATTCATTCATAATACAGATAGTACATACCAATCTTTGTTATATATGTATAGTAACACAACCTCATTCTTTAACAATTTTCCACAATTATGGTTATGGAAAGTTAAATTTGTAACAAGGAAAATCATAATTAAAAAAAAACGAAAAATAATATCATAAAACACTGGTTAATTATGATTAAAAATTGTTTAGTACAAAATAGTTGTTTTACTTATCCAGGTGCAGTTTGCTATGCAAAGTAAAGATAACAAAAGCTGATATTAATCTATAGCGCAAGTCGATCCATAATATGCATATTATCATAGTTTCACTCAATTTATTTTTCAGTTTGTGAATCTTCTAGTCAGATTATTTAAGCCGTTATTTCAACTGTTAAACAAGATATAAAATATGATACGAAATTAAGGTCAACAAATAGAGTAAGGCTTGGGTGCTATGGATAACATAGAGGGCTACAGTGCTATGGCTCAATATTCGACTTTTCAAAATTCTAACGGTTGATCTGAATTGTTCATCTTGTTCTTCATATTAATATGTGTTTGAAGACCAAATTTTACATTTTTTGGAAATTAATTACTATTTTTTTAGATAGGTATAAAATCAAATATCTGAATGGTGCAAAATTTTTTAGATCAAGTGATTTTCTACCTATCTAAAAAAATAGTAAAAAATTTCTAAAAAATGTAAAATTGGTCTCCAAACACATATTAATATGGAGAACAAAATGAACAGTTCAGATCGACCGTTAGAATTTTGAAAACTCGAATATTGAGCCGTAGCACCGTAGCCTTCTATGCTATCCATAGTATCCAAGCCTTACTCCAACAAATAATATGTCTTCCAACTAAATTTTCAAACTTAAAATGCTAATAAGAATCTTCCAAGTAAAAATGGATATTCTGTACTTCTGCAATACAAAAGTAAAATGCACCGAGAAATACACGTCAGTTTCAGAGAAAGAAGCCACAAAGAATTGTATTGTGATGATACTTTTGAAATAAAGTTGCAATTTGTACTAGACGAATAGGAATTTTCTTAAAGCTTGAGGCACACATCAAACAAGTCATCAGAATATTGTTAACTTTTATTAGTTAAACTAAACGAGGATCAAATATATTTTTTGTGCCTCCATTAATTTTTTATAACAAAAATTCTAATACTTAATGTTAACATAAATTGTTTGATGTAATCTATATTATTTTATTTAATATTCACACTAATGTATTTTTGTGTATGCTCTTGATGTCAACTAAAGCAAAGTCAAAATATTATAATCTCTTACATAAATCTAAATAAAATAATATAAATCATATCTAATTATACTATTTGATATTTAAGTTTTAGAGTTTTAAGTTATTAAAAATTTAAAAACTAGCTTTCGATTTAGTGGTAAAGGACAACGCTCTCAATGTAGAATGTTGTGAAGGTTAAACTTAAACTTTCTAAATAAAAAAAAAGTTATTAATAATATAAAAGTGAATGTACGATAAACTCACCAAAACTCAATATCCCAGTAATATTATTAGTGAGCCACCACGATACCAACGTGTAAAAATCTAATCTCTTGGTGCAAAATTAAATGTACCTTCACTTAATTTAATTTAATTAATTTTTTTTCTTTGAGACAAACTTTCTTCCCCCCTTAAACGCGCTGAACTCTGCTGCTCTCTAAATAGAATAGGAAAGCATGACCTTGCTATTCAAAACCTAACCATTTATCTGTGTTGAGATTCATGCATGAAAAAAAATCAACGGTTAAATTTTAATTAACAGAGACCTACTCTCCTGTTTGGAGAGCAGCGGAGTCGATCCCCTTAAACTGCACCTTTTGTTGTGATTACAACGCAAAATAAAGACACTGAGACTTGACGTAAGACATCCCTCAACCACTGAGATGATTAGAGAAGCTTAATAATATTTCTCTTCTTAATAAAGTGAAGATCTATTGCAAGAAATATAGCAAATGATCAAGCACGTCCGAGTTAAAAAAGTATTATCATTGCCAGCAACAACATACTGTTAAATTTTTTAATTTTCTATATTAGTTAACCATTAAATGACATATTATGGAACACAAAATTAACCATTATAAAATAAAACACACATGCCAACTCAGCAATACATGTTTAATATGAAAATCGTAACAATACAATAAGGAAAATATAATATGAAAAAATGGTTAACCTATGATGCATCTATCTTTTCAGATATTTATTGCTATAAAGGTAGGAAGGTGAAAGCTGGAAAATGTGGACAATAATAAACACACAGATCAAACAAATAATATCAATTTGTAACATTCAACACTACATTTTCGCGATCACCATCCATAGATATGCAGATAAAAAATAATAATAAAAAAGAAGGAAAAAACAACAACAACAAAGATCTACCATTACATAATGAAGAGGCAACCAAATATGTTTAGACTGGAATTAGAGCACGGTACAGCACTGGTTAGTTTTCTTGGCCTGCTTGTAGAACATCTGTACCATAAGAAGTTAATATAAGGTGCTCCATTTTAGAAGTTATAAAAAACACAGATTACACAAATGTCCCTGAAGTATCACTCATTTACAATTTGGTTCTTAAAGTATCATTCGCTTGCTATTTTGGTTCTTAAAGTTACAAAAATATCATTTTGGTCCTTAAAAGTTCTCAAGTTTAAATCAAAATGGTCATACATTTAACATCCATTGTGAAAAAAAAAATGATATTTTCATCTATCATTGTGTCACCTTTTTAGCATTGAAACTAGTGTGGATATAGTCATCAAATAATATAAATAATATGAAAATAGATATAATTATTCATGACATGGAATAGCAATTGAATTTATATTAGTATTAATGTTTGTGCTATCATAAATTAATTAGAATAATATTTACATATATCTTACCATAAATATCATAAAGTATATCATTTTGCCATGGATGCAAATATGTATCTTTATTCAGTTTTGTTGATCGGTGAAAATGGTACGACTAATTTGTTACAAATAAAAAACTTTATGGACCAAAATGATAAACTAGTGATACTTTAAGGACTAAAATTTTACCTTTGAAACTTTTAAGGATAAAAATTGTGAGCAAGGATACTTTTAATGACCATTTGTGTAATTTACTCGTGATAAATTAGAAATAATAACGAAAATAGACGCTTTGCAGCAAGGATCTCAATTCCTATATGGTACCACCACTCCCAAATTCTGATCAACCTAACCAATTACAGCTTTATTAACCATAATTTGGTGAATTACATTCCCATATTTTACCTAATTAAGTTCGGGCTTAGTGATCCCTATAACTTCCAATAAGTTAATATTAGGCATCAAATTGTGCAACTGAGGATTAAACAACTCAAAACCAGGTTTTGCAAATCTAACCAAAGTTATGCAAATTTACCTCAAACTTGACAATTTTCTATAGCAATGTATAACACAAACTTCCTAGTTCTTACAGTCCATACAGCTATATTATTTACAAATATATATTGCAATTACCTGGGAAGCGGCACTTAAATCAGAGCTCTTCTCAACTAAGCTGTCCAACCTCTCACCCCTTTCAAGTACACTCTCTATTGTTTTATGCTGTGTTACATTTTCAAAATTTAATCAACATTAGTATAATTGTGCAAACATATCAAAATGTATAAATGAGTAGAACCTTTATCTATTTTACTGAAAAAAAATTACAAGAGACTCTGTGAATCAGAACTTACTCTTTTACATAAAAGAAACAATAAATAAAAGAAACATAAACTGAAATAAGCGTATATTTCTTATGCTGTATTGTAATCTCTTTGATCGTAATGAATTTTTGTTAAAGAGTCCAATTTATTGAATTGCAAGAGTTCAAAATATATTATTTTGAAGTGAAGTTCTTTTTATCAGATAAACCAGTTCATAAGAATAATTCCTTTTATTAAAGACAACTATACCTTCTCTTCTTCATCCATTCTTAAAAATTCCGGAAAAGAAAGAAAAAGTAGGGATATAGTTATTTGAAAATTTTGATTCCCACCAAATTCCATCCCAACTCATTAGCTTTAAGTGGGCTAAAATCTCCCTCCAAATAATTATAATGAAATAATTTCTCATCTGGATGGGAAAGAATTGATTCCGACCAAGGGGTAAATTAGCATAATTTATGCACACATACCAAAGTGTATAATTGAGTATAATACCTACTGTGCTAAACAGAAGCCAACATACTCTATAAAACGAGACCATAACTTCTTACAAGAGACAACTTAATAAAATGAGAAAATAAAGAGCACATATTTGGAGAACCATATGTTTTGGCAACTTCTCATGCCTTGTTATAATTTAGAAATCAATTAAAATTAGTATAATTATGCAAGCACATCAAAGTGACAGAAAAAGAAACATACTAATTAAATAAATAAACTAAGAGACAAAGCATAGTTGATTAAGAACCAAAATATTCTGCAACATCTATAATTTTCTGTTCTAAGGAAGCAATTTAAGAGAAGCACAGAGGGTTTTTGGTTTTAAATCTAGCATAGAAGTCAAATTTGCTTAGCTTCTGAAATCATCAGAATTCTTTTCAATTAATATACTAAACCAAATAATTCAAAAGCTTCCAGATCAGCACAAGATAATATAGAGCTTACAAGGATAATTTTAGTTTCGTCCAAGTCTCTCTGAATTTTCATCAACTTGTCTGCCTCCGCAGGGTCCTATACACATACAAATTTCAAATCTGGTTATACTTTCCAAATTAAAAAAAAAAAATGTAATTACAACCAATAAACAGCTTGTAACAAAGAAAAAAATATAACTACAGCCAGTAAGCTCTATAGTAGCATTGACATCAACACAAAATTACATTACAAAACAGGCACAACCCAAGAACAGAGGAATAATTTATAATGATGTTCTGTGCTACAGTACACCAGGTCAGCACTAATGGTACGAAGTAGCTGAAATTGCAATCAAACTCTTGAAATAATTCTGAATTTGCAAACGGTGCATACATAATAGTTGATGTACATTAAATTTAATTTTATATATTCAATTTGAGGCATTTAAAGTGATAAGTACTCGAAGGAATTTCAACAAGCGAAAGGTAAAAATTAGGGTACCTGAAATTTGGTAAGAGCATCAGTCAAGTAAGGCCATGGCTGGGTTGCATCAGTTTTGGTTGCTTTCCATGAATCCCCAAATGCTTTCTGATATTCATCAAGTACCTAAAAATATCCAGAAATACTATCATAAACTGAGTTTGGGATGGTAGCTACATTTACCAGTCAGAACTGTGAAGTTAGAGCTAAAATTCAAAGTAACCTGTTGATAATTTGCACTAGACAACTCACCATACAATTACCAGATCTTTCATCAAGAAATTCAACATTCTGAGCTCAAATCCTCTAATAATATCTTGAATATTTTATTTATGATAAAGAGGATTTGTTTATCTTCTACATTTCAAAAGGAAACAATAAATTCAACAACATTTATATACCTTATTAAGAAGTGAAAAGGCACTTCTGATAGGATAATGGTCATCCATAAATGCTATAGCACATAATCCATTTCTATTGTATGAGTGCACCTTGTATTCTGCATATGTAAAGAAAGAAGACCGAGAGCAGAGTTTGAGGATTCCATCTTTATTAACATTAATAGAGAAAGAAATACAAATTGTTCCCAGCAATGCTTTCTGGTTTGTGTGCACTATTTTGTTTCAGAAGAATGAAACCGATGTAATGGAAAAGATGTTAATTATACAGCTGCATTAATTAATACTGGACTGGTTTACTGATCAGCACAGAAAGAGAATAAAAAGAATCCCAGTTCCTGCAATTGATATTCATATAGGACTGGCATTGATCAAACACGATGGGATTTTCCCATCTCAAGCTGCTTACCCTCAATTACACATTAGATGGTCAATTGCTGAATGACAGCCACAGATATCGAGTTGAACAAGAACAATCGCAAATCAGCCTGATGAAATAACTGAGTCTCACAAAATGAATGCTTAATGATTCTATTAGCTAATATATTGTCGCTCAAGAACAATACACACTCGAAGATCTGATATTTTCCAAAATTGTTCCTCACAGTATTTTCCCCCAAATTTCTTAGAAACGTAAATAGATCTGGGAATAATAGATAATGACCTTCATGCTGTACGGACTGGCGCTGGCCAGGCGGGGTTCGCTTGGAAACGGTGCGAGCGACGAAGAGAATAAATTCCTTGGCGGCGCCACGCTGGAAGTACCCGAAATGGCTAACATCTGTTGCGTTGGCTAGAACGAGTGAATCACCTTCCCCCGCCGCTGACGAAGAAGAAGAAGCCGACGCATCCGACTTCAACACCAGCAAAGCTGTGATCTTCATCGATTAATAGAAGACGAAATCAGACCAAACGATTAGGACTTCCTTTCTCTTGTCAGAGAGAGGGAAAGAAGCGAATCTTATAAATGGAGTTTAGCTTTGTTCTTTCCGATCTTTCTTAGCAGAGAGGATGGACGAAACCGAATCTAGAAGAATATGAGATTTGGCCAAGTAGCTGTCGGCTGGTTCTTCTGCGTTTCTTAATAATAACGGAGAGAGTGATCTGACGTAGAAACTGCCACATCAACTTAATTGAAGGTCGGATGCATATAGAAGATGACACGTCAGTTATTTGACCGATGAACTGACGCGGTGCTTGTAAGAGACTCAAGGTCTCCGTTTCGACTGAAATGGAGAGGATGGATGAAAGATTAGTGGACGTGCGGTGCGAATAGGTTCTTCTTCGTCGTAGTTAAGCGAAGAACCGATTTATTTTATTCTTAATTGAAGATTTATTTATTTTAATTTAAAAATTAAAATAACAGCTTGCTTAGGTATGACAGTAAAAGATCCTCTTTTGTCAATCTAAGTAAATAAAAAAAAGAAGAGTAGAGATAAAATGTATTGTTGACTCGAACATTTAATTTGAGTAGTTTAATATGATCTTTATATTTATATTAAAAATGTGTTTGGCTTTGAATATCAAATTTTATATATTTTTTTAAATTATTTATTACTTTTTCAGATAGTTGCAAAATCACCTTATTCAAATAATTTTGGAATAGACCAAAACAGTACAAAACTTTGTACGTATATAAAAAGAATGTTCTTTCACTAACATCCGACCAAAATAAATAAAAATAAAACAGAAGAGCAAATGAGCAATTTCGGAAATGCCCAGATAAAATAAATGAGCAGAAGCCCATATCTACACTTCAATACTTTCTTTCACACATAATCCAATCCAAAATCCAAAAATAAAAGGAAGTGCAAAATATTGTTTGTTTTATATCTCGAGTAAATTACAAACAAATCCATTTTTTAATATTATTTTTGCTTTGGACCATGAAATAATGAAATGTACACCTGATTTATTTTGTCCAATTAACACTTTTTTCACTGTCTTAATTATGTTAGATATTTGGAGTTTACATGGACCAAGATTCGGAGAATGTTAGTGTTATGTTATGATTTAAATTGCTATTTGAGCCCAACGGGCCATGTATATCTTACTAATATATATTATGTAATTTAGATTCTTGATGAGAGAGAATATTAGTAAATTCAGTGTACTCCAGATCTGTTTTCCTCTCTTCTTCCTCTTCGCACAAAGCCCTAACAGTTAGGCTCTTGATCTGGTTATAATTTCATTATAACCAGCATGCATATCTAGATTCTAGTTATGATTTTTTTTTTTTTTGATGGTTGACGGCATATGCCGTCAACAAATATATTGATAAAAGATAATTTACAAAATTCTTTTTGGAGTAAGAGAGACTGCAGCTATTCTCATAATTACAAATAACAGCCACTGAAACCCTTCCTCTTTGCCCCCCTACCCGATACTATAACTACAATGATTACACACTAGTTCTCCACCTCTCAATTTCCATAGCTGTGTCATTTATGAGGCAATGTACAGCTTTGAAAAAGAACCTTTTGTTTCTTTCCCTCCACAGTGCCCAAGCTCCTGCGGCCCATAAGATATTCCAAAGTTATGATTCTAGTTATGATTTAATAAGATAACTATTGGATACTAAATATGATTATATAGGTTCTTGATCTGGTGCCTAGTAAGATACATCAGAGGATTCCTATTTTTCTTGGAAGCTATGATGATGTTGAGGAGATGAAGGCTCTTTGTGCTACTGAGCAAAAACAAACTTCAATTATTCTTTTCCTTTATTTTACCTGTTGTTGTAATTGTATTTAAATGTGTCACCTTGTGTATGATAGCTGTGTCGTGACCGATCGATCATACATTCAGAGGACAGAAAGTTCCATAATGCCTCTGGGTTGTATAATAACGGTTTACAGTTTACTCAAGGTGCTAATTAAATATCAATTGTCGAAAGCAAAATTGCTTCTGCTAAACAGCAGAGTACTTGGAGCAAACTCATATATTATAACTAGCACCGTAATTTTTGTTCAGATTGCAAACAACTTATTTATCATGCATATAAATTTTGGTACTTCTAAATGATAAGTTCTGGCATGAGCAAATTTTAAAATACCTCGTCCTCTGTTTATTTGTCTATGCACTAACTGTCTGCAACTGAACTAAAATTCATCAATTTGTACTAGAAAGTTTCTGCTTGTCAAATGCTCACATGTTTAACTTTATTTGGTATGTAAATTGGATGTAGATATTTATGCCAGTTGTTATCTTGTAAACATTTGGGCTTGTTTCTAAACTGGTTTTCCATGTTATTGGTACACATGCATAAATACAGGTATCATAAATGTACCCCATTGTATTCATTTACGGTATTTCTGTTGTAGTACTCATTTGCTACTGGCAGTAAAAAACAATCTGTCATTTCATCATTATCTCTATGTATGATTTTTATTTCTAATGAAGTTAGTCAGAACAGCATTACTAAATTTCCATTAAAATTAAAAGAAAACAGAACAAGTGCACAATTCGTAGGACTTGAGCCACAACTGGAGCCTTTCTCCAGCTGATTACACTCGTAAGCAGAAAAATATCACTCTAAGAGGGAAAAGTGCAAGACTGACACTAATTAAAGAGGGTACATCAGAAAAAAAAAAACATACTGCTCAGGCTCTAAGGAACAAAAGGAAGATAATTTTTTATAAATAGAAATAATTATCAATTAATAATAAGGGAAACATAAAGAATGCCGAAATTTTTATTGATAGAAAATAGGAAGATAAAAAGATTAAAAATAGAAAATGTTGGGTTAAAAATTCAAAATTGGGAAGATAGGTAGGGGTTATTGGACGCCATAAGACTATCAAAACCAAAAAAATAAAAATAAAAATGAAAAAAAAACAAAGTGGGACGCCGTAAGCCACTCAAAACCAGATAAAAGGAAAAATATATATATATATATATATATATATATATATATATATATATATATATATTTGTGAACTTTATGTGTTATGACAGCCTATTTTGTGAATTTTGCATAAGCCAATCTACAAGGTCAAAATTTGTGCTCTTGGTGTCAAAATTCTCAGAAGAGTTTAAGCTTTAATCCTAGAAAATTTCAAAATTTTCTAAGACCTCTAGCTATGCTAGATGTTTAATTTTGTGAGAGGCATTCTGGTACACAGCCTAGTACAGTACCAGTTTTTATTATTTTTTTATTTTCAGAATCTGAACTTTAAAATACTCTAAAAAATTATAGAAAAATTAGAAAAATATGAAATTTGTTTTTCTTTGTCCATGAAGATGTCCTTTATTAGCTCATAAAACAATTTGACCAAATTCAAAGTGTAGATATAGTTTTAATTTTGATTTGTATAGAGTGTTGTTTTGGGGCTGTTTGGTACCAGTAATTTGCCAGGTGGGGAATTAATTCCATATTCACCTAAGAAGGGCTAATTAACACAGCTTGCGTAATTTGTGCATCTTAAACCTGAATCTGAAACGCTATGCCAACTCGGGCAGTCAAATTGTGCACAATAGGGTTCTAAATATGAAGGGCTATGACAGTTTAGATCACCCGTTTATTTTAGCTTTTAGGGCCCGTTTGCAAGAGTGGAATAGAGTGAGAAAGATGTTCTATTCCTGCTGAACAGAAGAAGAAGTGAGTGGAATTAGAGAATTGAGAATAGTGGAAATGGATTTGAACCTTTGTAGTTAAATTTCTATTTTTTGCATTTTGATACATCATTTATTTCTCTATGAGCCAATTTTCTATTTCATGGGAAATGTGAAATAAAAGAATTGACTTTTTTTATGAGATAGATTTAACTCATTTATTAATGTTTTTTCATTCTCCCACTATTCTACTCTTCTACCATTCGATTATGACTAAAATAGTAAAAAATTGAAGCCTATTTTAAATTTCACTTTTCCTCACTATTTCTCTATTCCAATAGTTTGTTGAACGGACTCTTTTAGAGAATTGGGATTCCTTTTAAACTCAATTTATATTTGATTTGAGCTTTCAGGAAAAGACGCAATTTGTAAAAAAATTGCTTGAGAATTGTATTAGTTGTTAGGTAGGTTCTAGAGAAAGAATATGAGATTATATAACAACCCAAGTCAGTTTTTAAAAAAACTATTCAAATATTACGAACTTTATCTGTTTATGTTGATTTTATCTCCTCTTTGTCCTATGTTGAGTTGAGTTTGCTCCTCCTCAAGTGATATACTAATTAAACTAGTTTGTGTCTTTATGAATCTCTGAGGCCAGACCGTGTTAGGCTTAGTACCAGTTTGTTCCTCAGAGACATGTAATGCACTTCTCACAGTTTTATGCGTGAATCCTGTATTTGGAGGCATTCTATGTTGGATGTACTAATAGAATTCCATTGCTTGAGACAACAATAAACAGAGACTATTACACAGTGTGCAAAATAAATGCTCTGCTAATCTGCTTAAGCGCGATGTCCTGTACAAGCAGAGCAAACCATGCGCAAATTTGAGGACCAATTTGAAATGAGCACGTGTTTTTGCAAATAAGAAATGAGCGAATTTCATTTCATCAGAAATGCATCTTTACTAAATTCAATTAATTATTATTGGACAAAGGACCGATTCTTTTCTTTAATTTGTATTAATTTAGACTTTTTCGTTTCAGTGTTTCTGTGTGAGATAAGACTTTTAGATTTCAGTAATATATCACACACGACCCACCAATCGCCAGTTATAATTATCATAACACAGATAAAGGAATCAGGGCAGTCTAATGGGCATCAAATTTGGGATGATGCATGATCGAGCCATTTGATTAGCATCAACATTGCATAGAAAGCTTTTAGATTCGTACAGAAGTTTATGCAAATCTTGACTGATCGAATGGTTCCAACCGGACATCGGACCAAATTCAGACCATCCCCCGACTCCCAGATAAAGAGATGTGAGCTCCCAGACTCTAACATCAAATTCTGAATTGTGCATAACATACTAACAACACAGCAGCTAATTTAACCAAACAAGCCCATATTAAATTACTATTACCTTCCAACAAGCTCAAATGGCAAAATAGAAACAACGCCTCCTGAAAGGGTAACAAAACAAAAAGCATTTGTTCTAAACACCATTTTACCTAACTTTCATCTCAAAGAATACTTCACTGCTCCAATTATGTATCATTTAACTTGTCAAATTCACACTCACCAAAAATATAAGCAAACAAAAAAAACACAATTTCAACCTTGCAGGTAACAACTTCAACCAAAACCATATGAAGAAAACTAATTCAACCTATAGCATACCGTCTGACAAGCATACATTATTTAGAAGCATTTCCTGTGGACAATGGCCGGGCCAGATTCGTCATACTCTCCCTTCGATATCCACATCTGTTAGCACGGTAAAAGAAAGGCTGTTAGTTAAAGTTAAGTAATACCCAACTATTCCACTCAGATCTGATATTGGAAAAAATAAATGAACATTCCAAGTTTATCATACCAAGACTTTAGACATGCCAAAACCCCTACTTATCCAATTACATTCATATAACGTCTCCTTTTATTTATAAAACAAACAACCTATAAACCCGCGCTTCTTCATGCATGAATTAAAGAGGAAGAAAAGAAACACATTTTGAAGTGATGTAAATTGTTTCCCCTATCATTATTTTCCATATCCCTTTAGGTTGTTTTTCTTCTCTCTCTTACCATCTCAAGCATCTTGAGCTATTTTTATTTCTCATCTGCTGTTACAAAACTTGTGTATTTCAATCAATGAAATGAGGGCTAGACCCTTATGTTTACTCAAATATATATATTTTTTTAATAATTTCCACATTTTGCTCCAGTGCAGAGAATACCAACCAGTGAAGAGAGTCACAAGTCAAAATGATTTTGCCACTTCTCTAGGACTAATTTTCAGCTTGATACCCATATTGATTATTGCTTTGGTTAGATTAAATAAAAAGGAAAAGCCAACCTGTTGGAAAGTGCTGAGAGAGGCGAGAATTGAACCACCGATCCAGACACTGTACTTCCTCTCAGGTGGGGCCACCACCTTAATTTTCATGCTGCTGGGAGCCAGTGCTGTAATCTCCTTGCTCATACGATCAGCTATGCCGGGAAACATGGTGGACCCACCACTCAGAACAACATTACCATACAAATCTTTTCTGATATCCACGTCACATTTCATTATTGAGTTGTAGGTTGTTTCATGGATACCAGGGGATTCCATTCCAATCAGAGATGGTTGATACAGCACCTCTGGACAACGGAACCTGAAATTTGTGGTTAACTTTGATAGATTAATATTCTTTAATTAGGTTATTATTAGATAGCATGTTTAAACCCATCCACTTGCAATCAATTTTAAAAATTATTAACTTTTGACATTCTTTTTTTTTTTTTCAAGGAAGGGAATCAAATAAAAATATTTGGTAAATTAAATCAATGGCTGGTACTGTAACGATCAGAGCTTCATGTAAAAAGAAAAAAAAAAACACTTGTTTGAGAAACTTGTACAGTACTTAATGTGCTATTATTTTAAATGTAAACAGGACAGCTTGAAGTTTTCAATTCTACCTTTTAGATAGTTTCTCAAACAAATCTTATAAACAAATTAATTAAAGGATTTGTATGAGTGAACAGGAAGATTACTCTGTTCCATATCAAGTATCAGTTATGTGTGTTGTAATATGAGTAAACTAGGGTATTTTTAAGCTCACAATATCCTTGGCGAGGTTAACTCCAAAATCTATTGTATTGGTTTCAAATGACAAATCCAAACGGTTGAAACCAATCTACTTCATGAGTTATATGTTTACATGCAAAATTTATACATTTTGAATTAATTTTGTATAAAATCAACTGGTTAGAAAAAGAAGGCTTATAAATTAAATTAACACATTCATTTTTCATCATTTTTTTACCGCTAGACTAGTTAATTTCAATGGTTTGGATTCGTCATTTGAAGCCTATTGATAGGTTTTGGAATTAATCCTATCATTGGTGAGCTTAAGAATACCCTAGATCTACTCCTATAATAGATCTTCTCCTTCTATATTCATACCTCTCAGAACCAATTGTGATGACCTGGCCATCAGGCAGCTCATAGCTCTTCTCAACAGAGGAGCTACTCCTTGCAGTCTCCAACTCCTCCTCAAAATCCAATGCAACATAAGCAAGCTTCTCTTTTATGTCTCTCACAATTTCCCGCTCGGCCGTGGTTGTAAAGGAGTAGCCTCTCTCGGTGAGAATTTTCATCAGGCAGTCAGTCAAGTCACGACCAGCTAAGTCAAGACGAAGGATGGCATGTGGAAGGGCATATCCTTCATAAATTGGGACTGTGTGGGTCACACCATCACCAGAATCAAGCACAATGCCTATGAAAATAGTTGATTTCAAATTAGCCAAGCATAAATTTGTACCCAATATATGTTTCCTATTTTTCAAATATTTAATAATTGCCAACAAAAAATACTATGTACAATCAGTGCCAACATGGTAGTTCATATATTTATTAGTTCTATCTGTTTTGCTTATTTATTCCTTCATTACTGCAATCATCATTGTCAACTTATCACTTAAATTTTCATTTAAACTTTCATCAATGTATTTAATTATTTGTAATTTAAATAGCCCAATTGGAATTGTACTGGACAATCTAGTGTTTCCTTGCAATTTAGCAACCATAAAAAACTAGACACGGACCATGTCCCAATTGCAATAATAGCATAAATTTAACTGAAGGATATTTTTGATATTTTCTAAAAGTAGGTTAACCATACCAGTTGTACGACCACTAGCATAGAGAGAAAGCACGGCCTGAATAGCCACATACATAGCTGGCACATTGAATGTCTCAAACATGATCTGAGTCATCTTCTCTCGGTTGGCCTTTGGGTTGAGTGGGGCCTCAGTGAGCAGTACCGGGTGCTCCTCTGGTGCGACACGGAGTTCATTGTAAAAAGTGTGGTGCCAAATCTTCTCCATGTCGTCCCAATTTGAGACAATCCCATGCTCAATCGGGTATTTCAAGGTGAGAATACCCCTCTTAGATTGTGCCTCATCACCTACGTATGCATCTTTCTGACCCATACCAACCATCACACCAGTGTGACGGGGTCGGCCAACAATACTGGGAAATACAGCTCTTGGTGCATCATCACCCGCAAAACCAGCCTAGCATGAAACAAGAGAGTTAATCAGTTAAAACCTTTTTTTTGTCCAAAATCAACATGATTGACATGGCCTAATAGCTCAAGTGATAGGGGTGTGTGTGGGTGGGTGGGTTGGGGGGGGGGGGGGGGGGGGGGGGGGCGCTATAACTGAATTTTCATCACTGCCCACAAAAATATTGATTAACATAATATATGTTGAGTTCTATGGTAAGTAACAGAACTTGATAACTGAATTGCCATTGTACCCAAAAATATTGATTAACATAATATATGTTGAGTTCTATGGTAAGTAACAGATCTTGATAACTGAATTCCCATTACCCCAACCAAAAAACATTAATTAACATAATATATGTTTAGTTTTTTGGTAAGTAACAAACCTTAACCATTCCGGTTCCATTATCACATACAAGGGGTTGAATATCTTCTACATCTGCCATTTTTGAGGATACTGTAACTGCAAGTTGAAGCCAGTTAAAAGTTAGTAACAGTCAAATCAATCAGAACCAATCAAGATCAGAAATTAATTAGCTACTTAATCGTAAGTTAAAATTCTCCTGATAAATATTTTCTCAAAAAAATTATACTGTCAAATCAATAGAGCCAAAGCAAGATCAGATATTACTTCACCATCAGTTAAAAGAATTGAACTAAAAAAGAATCTTGCATGTATTAACCTATATTATATTCATGCATGTATTACAAAAATAATTAAAATATAACCTATATTATATACTTGCATGTATTACAAAAATAAGTAACTTGCAACAAAACCATATTTCAAAACACTGAATTTTGAACTACAAGAAAGAAAACATAATTGAAGCTTGATTTGCTCTCACTCTCCTGCTAAGGCGCTAACTGAAACTATGATAGATCAAATCCAACAATAAAACCTAAATCAAATCCTCGGGGATCTTCCTTTTAACCAAAACTATGTCAGAATTATGATCGAGATCATCATAGGTCAGTTGAATACTAATTTAGAAATTAAATCAGACCCTTGTCGAATTGTAATCTCGAACAATAATTCCAAACAAAAGAGCAAAAGATCAATCAATCACACAAGCATGCAAAATAAAGCACCGTAGAGATTAAGCCTCACCTTTTCAGACAAAATCAGATGAGAAGAGTAGAGAGCTGAGAGAATTTAACAATGGAGAGGAGAGAAAATTAAAGAGGAATTGAGAGGAAAAGGCAAGAGCTTTTTATACAGCCACTTACCAACTTTACCTTTTTTTTTTTTTTTGTTCCTTTCTTTCTTTTCAAATTTCGACACCGTCCGTCGTGTATCGCCGTCCTACGCTACCAAAATTTAAATGCCACGTAAGATATTCCAAATGGGACCCATGTAGAAGTTTTGGATTTTCATCTGAAGAATCTACGCTTGAATATTTTATTTTTTACAAAACAACAAAATAATAAATGTTTTTGACAAGTTTTATTTTGTTATTTTTAGCCTTTAATATTTTATTATTTTGAAGTTAAGAGCATTTGAATTATTTAAGAGCCCAAAACAAAACATAAGAAAGAAAACAAAGTTTGAAACCCGTCATCGAAGCTACAATTTAATCTTGTGGTGGTCTAGTTTTTCATATAGTGTAAATTCAGAAATCAAATATAGTGAGATTGAGCCATAAAAATAATGTTTATTTTATTTTATTTTATTGGAAAAATGACCATAATTTATCCTTTAGTGTGCTTGCAAATAAACAACTGATCATATTTATATTTATATTTATGTATATTTATGTATATTAATTCATTTTTAAAACTTTTATTTTTTATTTTAGATCAACAATATTAAAAAAAAAACACCTTTAGATATAGTCTAAAAATATCCATTGGTAAAAAAAAATTGTACAAGTAAAAAATAATATAAGTCGTATCATACTGGAGCTATCAATAATTTAAAAGTAAAGACATACTAGAGAATACAACCTCATCTTATATAAATATTTTTTCAATAAAAAAAAACTTTTTATACATTCACTTCTTACAAAACAGTACTAATGATTTCTCCTCGGACATATTGTTAATTTAAGAACATTATTAATTTCACCCTTCATAGTTTCATTGTACTGTGTTTTGATCAAACTTAAAAAATTTCTAACGAATAATCAAATTAATATAAACTGGGTACTTATTATGAATTTAATGCATAACATTTCACAGAATGCTTCTTCGATTTTAGCACGTCTATTTTGTTTATTTCTGACAGCAAGGTGACAATCACAATTACACTAAGAAGTATGAACATTAGATCCCAATAATTTTTGCTAGTATTGATTGTTAGTCAAGAAAATGGAATGATAACCGGTTTTGTATCAAAACGCCACACAAGCAATCAAAAGGGACAACTGCTTCTCTGCTAATTTGCTACTATGGTATGAATGAAAATGGCAAGGTGAGCTGGCAGTGACTAAGAAGGGAATTGTGGGCCATCAGATGGAGAGTATGACGGTGGAAAATGCACCGTCCTGATATGCCTTTCGGCAGAAAGTGGGCCATTAGAAAATCGTGTGTACACGTCAGCAGAGGCGGCTGGAATGAATGAGTCCACATCGTCTGCATTAACTCAAAAGAGAATCTTTTGAGTTAATGTATTTGGACCGTCTGATTGTAAATAGAGTCCATCTGACTCCGGCATATAATGTAGGGGTCTTTAATATTAGTGCGGATTTAATCTGAACGAATCTTAAAGCTGATCTGACAGTCCATAAACATTAACTCAAAAGATACCCTTTTGAGTTAATGCAGAGGAATGCAGAGGATACGAATTTGGAATGAATAGACTGGCGTACGGTCACGTGTGCTGCCAGCTCTCCTTGGCTTCCCATCTAACGCTCCAGATTCATCCAACAAGAAACTTGAGAGGAAAGAATTCCAACTTTTTGTTTCTCTGTGGCGAATGCGGTAGTGAAATCTGTGTTCTGATTTGCTAACACAATAACATTTGAGTAGAACTATAGTAACATGATTCGCGTTTTATTCGCGAATAAAACACGAATAAAACGTTTTTCAGAGGTTGCCGAACCGAATAGCGTATAAAACGGTTGATTGAACTTTTACCGAATTATTCGTGTACAAAACGCGAATAAAACGTTTTTACGAATTATTCGCGTTTTGTTCTAATAGTTCGTCGCTCAGTGTTTCGCTCCATAATCCGTGCAGTATTGATCAAATTTGCAATTTCACATGACCACCCAACCACGTGGGTGAAGCTGATTCGCTGTGGTACATTTTTTATGATTTCTTTTGAGAGAGAACACAACTTTTGAAATTGAAAGGACAAAGTGGGCCCCACCCACGTGACTTCATCTAAATCTAAAATCAATAAAAACAACGGATTGAATGTGAAAGAGCTCTGCGTAGGTTTTTTTTTTTTTGCCGCCAAAAAAATGTTGAAAATTACAAAAATTAAAATACATATACAACAACACTTTACACTAATAAAAAAAATTAAAATAAACGAAACAATCTTTTTTTTTTTTACAACTTTATTATTTTAGTATATTAATTGATGTGTACAAAAACGAATTATTCTCGAATTATACTTGAATTATACCGATTTGGTGTTTACAAAAACGAATTATTTCCGAATTATATCCGAATTATACCCGAATCACGAATTTTTGATTCTGCCGAACCTTTCCCGAACTATTAAGTTATCACTATGAGTAGAACTAGGGTGTTCTTAAGCTCACCAAAGTGTTTGGTGAGCTTAGCTCTAAAATTCATCAAATCGGTTTTAAATGACGAATCTGAATCATTGAAACCCGCCTACCTTACGAGTGATGCGTCTACATGTAAAAATTTTAAACATTCGAATTAATTTAGTATAAAGTCAATTGGTCAAAATTAGAAGGTTAATAAATTAATTTTAGTGTATTTATTTTTTGAACGTTTTTTGACCGCTTGATTTTATACTAAATTAATTTGAATGTTTTAAATTTTCACATGTAGACGCATCACTCATAAGGTATGCGGTTTCAACAGTTCAGATTCGTCATTTGAAACCGATTTGATAGATTTTAGAGTTAAGCTCACCAAATACTTTGGTGAGCTTAAGAACACCCTAGTTCTACTCATAAAATTCTCTTGAAATTATAGTGACATGTGAACTATTCGGTTCGCTTCTGTAGGGTAAAAAGTTCGTGATTCGGAAATAATTCAAATATAATTTTGAAATGATTTGGAATTATCCAAATCGGAGATCTCAGTCTCACAATGGAGCTAAAAAGGTAACCAAAATAAATTTCGGGAAAATTCACGAGTAATTTGTAAAATTCAGAAAAAATTCACGAATAATTCGTAAAATTCGTGAATAATTCGGTCAAGGTTCGATAAACTGAATAATTCAATGTTCGATTCGTTATTACAAAAAATATATATATTTGTGAATCTTGTGAGTATAGTTTTAGTTATTGTGGATCCTAATTGTGGTGTTCTGCATCTCCACAGAGCATACTTCTCTTTATTTTTTGGGGCGGCAGCATACACAGAGCATACTTGATCATAATTTTCTGTTTTTTTTTCTTCTAACCCCGCTGTGTTATTGAATATTGATCGTATAAAATACTAGAAAGGCGGCGCCTTTCGTTTTCTTCCAATTTAATGTTATTGAACTTTCACCGCAAGTCATCATATAAAATAAAGGAACTTAGATATGGCTTGTAAAGTCATCCGTAATTTGTAAGAATAATTATAGCATCCATTTAACTTTTATATTAAATTCAATCTATATGATATATATATTTAAAAAGAAATGGGTTATGGTGAGTTACGAAGGTCTTGTTTTATTTTATGCATATATTTTTTATTTTAAAATTTAAATAATTGATCTGAACTTTTTTACGTATTTTTTAAATTAAAATATACTTGAGATTAAATTTTACATCTTTTAAAAATAAAAATACTAATTTTTCGATTGGTAGAATATCACTGTTTTTTTAGAAGATTATGAACCATCAATAAACTATGATTTTCTACCTATCTAAAAAATAATAAAAGAATTACAAAAAAAACGTATAAATTTACTCTCCAAACACAATTTAATATGGAGATCGTGTTGAACGGTTCAGATCAACTATTTTGAATTTGAAATCGTAAAAATATAAGCGTAAAGTAAAATGAGATTCTTACTTCACAAGTCACCATAGCCCATCTCTTTAGAAAATATTATTTGAATGAAATGTATTTTTAATTATTTAGATAATATATTTGTCAAATTTGAATCGATTTGAAAAATGTCTAGTATTTTATCAGACAATTTAAAAGTTTAAACAGTATAATTTTATTGGCTTTACGACGAATAACCTATCAAATTTCAAACGGACTCATTTTATAGATGACAAGACAAGACTTTCGATTTTATTCCTTTTTTGTTTGAAGTAGAGAAAATTAACACACACCCTAGCTTGATAATCGAGAATATATCGATATTTTTTTCTTAAGTTAAATAATATTTTTAGAAATATACGTACACACCAGAGCTATCCATTTTATTATAAAAATTCTAACTTCTCTCTAGTCAGTGTTATAAAATGCGGCTCATGCAGCCGAATAACGTTCTTTCTAGTAGAAGCCTTAGACTAGGGCTTAAAAAACACACTATAGTATATATAGTGTATTTGACAAGCATACTGAACCGATGCAACAAATCAGACGAGATGAACAAGGGCTACAAATTAGACGAGAAGAAAAGCAAGAAACGCGGGAGGCAGCGGCGCAGCGCGGCTAGATGAAGCGAAGTCGAGTACAGAGGGAAAAAACAATTTCAGCGAGAACGAGATAGAAAGCAAAATGACAGAATTTTCATTATCTTCTTCAGTTTTTCTCCTATAAATATACTCCTCACATTACATGTAAAAATTTATTGACTTTAGTAGACAAATTTGGGGTATGATTTCGTTCTTTCAAAATAAAGAAGGAATATTTGTTCGGAATGCAAATTTTAGAGATTACACGTCATCAGCTACTCAATTTTGTGTTGAATTTATTTGTTTACTCAATTCATAATCTATTTGATTTCAATTTAAGAATTTTGATATTACAAAATTCCGGTTTTAATTACTAAGCCCTTAAAAATGGAAATTTAGAAATAATTTACCACACTTGGTAGGTGATATAGTTGAATTTTCAAAATGACAAGATTTTGATGAGGTTATTTCAAACTAAATTAAATACAAACACGTAACTGTGTAAATAAAGTTCCTTACGAGGAAAAGTGTGCGTCAAATTTAGTTTGCTTCGGGAGGGAATGTGTTATCCTTGGCAAATTTATATTGGGCCTGACAGGCTCAAATTAATGTTGTCACGATTCGGTTTGCTTTGGGCCTTTTGGTGTCTTCAAGTTGTGTACGCAGATTGTACGATTTTGCTTCCAAAAAAAATAAAGCAGATTAGGGGAAATAAATCTGCTGTTATTTCAAAGGAATAACAGGAACCTGTTATTCCAATCCCAACAAGTGATTATCATTGAGATTCGCACATAAAAAAGTTTTTCTGTTAAGATTCACGTATTGAAAAATTGAACAGTTGGGTTCGGGATAACAGGTTCATGTTATTCCAAGGGAATAAAATCAGATTTATTTCCCTGATTAGGATCCAGCAGGCAACTGCTTAATTAGACTCTATAGTCCGTACCAAATTTCACAACATATGGCGTGTAATAGTTGGAATTTGAATTGAGCTGAGGGAGCTGGAACCCAAATCATTGCATGTAAATAATATGTGACTTATTGTTTCCCAACATATATTGTTTGGATGGCATGTTATGAAGTAAATTTGAGATTACATGTTTGATACTTAGAATAGTAGAAGAAATTCAGGTTCTGATCTTTGGATTTTTTTAAGAAAAATAAAATTGATTCATAAACTTTTATTGCTATCAATTTACTTTTCGAGTTAATTAGAGATCAAATATCCATCAATAATCATGGTAGTCCCCTAATTATGTGTCGTGCAAAATGTATGATGATTCATAGGCAATTTACGAGGCTGCTACACACTCCCCAGTCCCAATCTCTCTATTTTTTATTTATTTATTTTTTCTGAAAGTTTCGTAGATGTTGCGAAGTGGTGAGTAGGCGGACTTGAATTCTTGATCTTTGAGCAAGGGCAGATTTATAATTTTCGTCAGAGGGGAGGGGGGGGACAAAAAAAATATTGAACCGGTTTAAATAGCTAATCAGGTTTAGATCCATTAATTTATTAGGTATTCGATAAAAAAACATTGCTTTAACTTGTATTTTCTAATACTCTGACTTGTAATTTCTGATTTTCTGACCTATAATTCTAATTATTAATCATAATTTAACAAGTTTATTTTAATTTTAATTCTAAATTTAGTCCGAATTATAATTCAAACATTTAGAGGAGGACAAATTTTTTTTCAAAAGGATGCAAAATTAATCAGAACATCTCGAACACCACTAAAATTGGAGTACTGTAGATTCGCCCTTGTCTTTGAGTATCTGATCTATTGGGACTCTCAAGCTAACTGCGTTACCGCTTTATTCTTCTCCCAATCTCGCTGATGTATGAAAAATTGAACGCTAGCTTATAATTAAGATGTCAAACTCATAAATTTTGTAGTACTTAATATATCATGTCTTCATGTTCATTCCTCAATACTCATGTGTTGTTGCTAAATTGAAAATAAAGCTTTACTCCTGCACTTAATTTATATATCCATGGTTGTCATAAAACAAAAGAAAATTAATTTTACAGCTATAACATATATTCAACTTTTATATAAATCTATTTGACATCTTGTAAAAAATTATCCGAATAACAAAACTAACGTGTATGCGCGCGCAGACCAAACTCATATCTATTCGAAATATTTTTAGTGTTTCATTAAGAAAATTAAAATTTTAATGATGTTATGATATATGATGGATTAAATTTCAAAATTAATTCAAATTTGACACATACTATTATTTAGAGTAGAGTAAGGATTGGGTGCTATGGATATCATAAGGAAAACCTATCGTATAACCTTCAAACTTTGATTTAAATAGCTCAATAAATTGGTTATATAATAAACTTGTAGAATACTAATTTTTACTATTTTTAATTTTTTTCACTATTTATTATGATTTATGAAAGATGGCCAAAAATAGCATAAATTTTCTTTTATTTTCCTATTCATTTTTGGCCATCTTTCATAAATCATAATAAATAGTAAAATAATTTTAAAATAAGTAAAAATAAGTAAAAATAAGTAAAAATTAGTATTCTACAAGTTTATCATATAACCAATTTATTGAGCTATTTAATCGAAATTTGAAAGTTATACGATAAATTTTTGAGACCATAACATGTGATGGTTTTATACTATCCATAGCATCTAAGTCTTACTCTTTAAAGTAATTAGAAATACATGTACCATTTTAACTTTAAATTTAACCAATAGATAAAAAAAAAAAAAAAAAAACTAAAAGCACAATATGACAATCTAAAACTTAGATCAGAATATATAACCAATCCACAGCCCAACAAAATTTTACAGAAAGGGTCGTACAACTTGCTAATTAAGCCCAAACAAGTTCTAAACATGTGAAAAATCTAAAGAGTTGGTCTCCTGCATTAAAACCCTCCGACACTGAATGTAAAAGTAAAACTACCTTTTATGCACAAATAGTCAACTAAACAGAGATACCTCCTGATTTAATTTCCACCATTAATTCTCCTATACTTGCATACTCTCCTCTACGGGTTCAACTATAACCTGATTAACTGTGGGACCCACCTGACCAACATCCTGCTGGCTAATCCCAAACAGGCACCGTCTGCAGGTTGGGCAGGTGCAGTGTGTCGACAACCACTTGTCGATGCATCGCACATGAAAACCGTGGTTGCACACGGGTAATACCCTAACATGCACCCCGTGTTTGAACTCCGATAGACATATGGTGCACTCAGATCCAGACCCACTGAGTTCCAGCCTAGACGAATATACTAATCCCGGTAAGACTTGCAACGCCTCCTTTCCTTTAATTTTGGTCGATGATTGGGTTTGGATCTCGTCATTTGCTGATGAATCGGGCAATCCGTGGTTGCATGTTTGACTTGTAAAACGAAGGATGCAGCGCACTGCCACATTCACAGCTAGAGCACATATTACGCCACATAGTAGAATGGAGAGGATCAGCACAATGTCGGCATTGAAGGTGCTGAACTGGCCACCGAGTCGAGTTCGGGCTAGTGCTTCGGATCGAGTCTGGTTACGTTTGTCTTGGGTTGGTGAGAGGAAAGGAGGGGGTGAGATGCTTGTTAATAATTTGTTGACATTTGTCTGGGACAAAAGCTTTCTGGAGTGTACTTCCATAGAAAGATTTGCTTTCTTTTAATTTGGATGGAGATGTATGTTGCTTAATTAGCTCGAGGAGACACAAATATATATACTAGCTAGAGCCTAGAAGTCACATAGGAGAGGAGCATGCACCAGCTAAAAGTTATGTATTATTAGACCTATTAAAATAAAGTAAATTGTCCCTTGTTGAGTTTAGAACTTGAATTGGGAATTGTGGTGTCCGTACATGGTGCGGCTCCATTTTCTTCAAATTATAGGAATCACAAGTCGTCTAGTAACTAATTTATTTTTGTCACTATTGCTTAGTGTGGTTGGTAGTGACATAAATCTTCTTGATTAAAAATTAAGGGCTCGAATTATGAATGTGTAGAAATAGTGTAAGTATCTATGTGAGTGGGTGGAGTCTATACGTACGCTATTATAAAGAAAAATATATATTTTTCTTTTTGAGAGGTCTAGCTAGCTAGTAACTAATTTCTTGAATGAAAATTATTACACTATCTAGCCTCATATATCCAGTAGTTGGCTCTAGGGGTGGCAACGAACCGAACCGAACCGAACTTATCTTAGGTTTGAGTTTGGTTTGAATTAATTTCGAACCGAACCTGATTTGATTCGTTTCGAACCGAATCCATTTCGAACCAAACCCATTTCGAACTACACATTTTTCGAATCGAACCCGAACCGAACCACGAACTAAATTATTTTTTAGCAGTCCTAGTTATACCGGTAATTTATATATTAATTTTTTTCTCAATATGACAATTCACATGACTTCCTTTTACTGGTATGAATTATGAATTATGAATTATGAAAAGAGTGTTTTTAAGTTGAAAAATTGTTCATGAAAAAATACATCAGAGATGGCTTTCCTGGTATGAACTATGAGAGACAACCGAAGAGAGAGGAGAGACAGTTATCCAGGCCGGAGAGAGGAGTGACAGCCGGAGAGATAGCCAGTCGCTAAGAGCATCAGCTAGATTTTAGAGCTAGAGGAAGAGTGAGTTAGGAAGAGGTGGAGAGAAAACTAGATTATTAAAATTTGAGAGCGAGAGAGTGTCAGCTAAGTTAAATTATAACTCTTTATCTTGGATTTTAATTTCATCAGGTAAATGGACGGCCGATGTTATTATGAGATTCGAACCATAAAAATGATCGAACCCATTTCGATCGAACCAGGCTAGGTTTGGGTTTGGTTTGAATTAATTCCGAACCGAACCTGGTTTGGTTCGTTTCAATTCGAACCTATTTCGAATCGAACTAAACTCGAATCAAACCCGAATCAAACCCGAATCGAATCACGAACCTCGAATTTTTTTGCCAACCCTAGTTGGCTCTAGGGGTGTAAGCAAAATTAGAAGTTGGATATGGATAAGATTTTTTTTTTTAACTTAATGAATATGAATATGAGTAAGAATTTTTTTTTATTAACTTATCAGATTAAAGTTTGGATAAGAGCAATATTTTTGTACCCATATAAGCATATAGGATATATACTTGATAAATATTAAATTAAATATGTCATCTTTTGTTTTTGTGTGCTATATGTATTTTTTTGTTATTTCAATTAGATTGATTTAAACAACATTTAATATTTTTTTAATTAGTAATTTATGACAGAATTAAACCTTACCACATTTTATATCATGCATATTTGAGTACTAATTTAATCATTTTTAAAATAATAGGAAAGAAAATACAATTTTTAGATTTTCTAATATTAGATACATGATGTGTTTAATATTTTTTATTTATTTGTTGTATTTAAAATTAAATTATATTAATTATCTTAACAAATAAGGGTATGATATTAATAAGACAAAGCTTAACAGATATGAATAAGACTAATTCTATATAGTTATGGATAGAAGTTAGCTACTCTACTTCCATAAGTATACGAGGGCATATGCTTATAAGTCATTTTTGCATTTTTAATGTTCAAATGGTCGATTTGAAGCAAATTTAATCTCTAAATAAATACTTTCACCCATCTCATATATATTGTACCCACTACAAAAAAATATGTTACTATCTGTAAAGAGTAAAAAATATTTTTTGCATGACATTGGTACCAGTGACGTAGTCAGGATTTGAATCAGGAGTGGGCAAAAAGTTTTATGTTACCGGGTTACCAGGTCAGTAGGCAAAATTAACTTTTATACTTGAATTATTTTAATCTATTTCATCAAATTCTAAATCAGATTTAAACAAAAATCAAGAAAAACATTACCACTCAACAATTTTAGTCAATTATCAGTCGCAATTTGCAATTTAATTCATTCGATTGGATTCCAGTAATAAATTGTCAAAGAATAAGAGTAAGCAGGCCAAAATATTTATACTACTTCATACCTAATTTTAAAATTTCAGAAGTAGACAATGATCTAGCCCTGTTACATAGTGGCTCCGCTACTGATTGGTACCATGGACACCCCTGTTACATAGAGGCTCTCGAATAATCCGCATTCGCACGCTGAGACAACTCAGCTTTTGAGTTGATACGTGTAAAAATCTGAACCGGTCAGCACAAATCTTAATGCAACCCATTTCCTATTAATACACTATCTAGATCTTAATTATAGTCACCGTTTAAAATTTAACTCATAAATCAAAAAAGTTAAAAGTTGATCAGTTATACAGAGGATACGCTTCCAGTTGTCCCCAGACGGTACTTAATTTCCTATTCTATCATCACAACCCAAAAAAAATATTTATTCCTTTTTTGGACGTAATTAAGTGACCTATACCTCTAGATGTAAGCGGTATATATCTGCATTTTATTATTAAGCATGTTGGGTGTCCGATCCGCCAACGATTATGATTGAAAGATGAAACTTCGAATTTGATCTCAGCCCTTCAATTACATAATTTATCTTTTTTTGATTAAATGCATCTGTTTTATATATAGAAGTCCAAATTTAGTTAAAAAACATACCCACTACATGTGCTGCCACACGATACGTTACAATTAAAATTGAACAAATTCTGAGTTTTAGCGATATATTTATCTATTTCCATATTTCTCCTCTTCAATTGAGAAAACTCCACCTTCCATTTTCTCATTTCTGTGTTTTCTTACTTCTTCTTTGTTTCTATACGGATCACAATATAAATCATTTTTTTATTTCCTTATTTCTCTTTCTTTATTTATATACATATTGGTGTGAACAATTTAGAATATATTTTCAATATAGAATATATCAATGTGTGTGTGTGTATTATAAATTGGAAACAAAGAAGAAGAAGAATATAAATTGGAAACAAAGAAAAATATAAATTGGAACGTGTGTGTGAATATATATTTTTCTTATAATATGTGTGTCCTATACATACAAACGATAACACTTTTTATTTATGTTTTTTTGATATCATATTATATGTTGATATTAAATTGTTGTATGATATTTGATATTAGATTCTAATCGAGCTAGATATCATTTGTACTTAAAAATAAGGAATCATCACATCATCAAATTGTTATTAGAGATCACGATTAAAATTAATTTAAAATACATAATCATATAAATTTTCTATTAACATGTGTTTTAATTTTTAAATAATTATTATTTTCATTGATATATCTGTTTCTTATAATATGTCCTGTTGTAATGCACGGGTATAATACTAGTATATATATATAGAGCAAAGCTAGGGTGTGATGTGCTTACCAAAAGAGTTTGGTGAGTACAACTCTAAAAGTATATCGGACCGATGTCAAACGCCGAATCCGAACTGTTGAAATTCATGTACTTTATGAGTGATGCATATACATGCAAAATTTTGAAAGTTTTGAATTTATTTGCTACAAGGTCAAGCGGTCAAAGAAATAATAAAAATTGAATATATAAAACAACTTATAAATTAACTTATAAAATGTTCATTTCTTTGACCTCTTGACCGTGTAGCAAATAAACTCAAAATTTACAAAAATTTTCATGTACATGCATCACTCATGAAATACATGGATTTCAATGGTTTGAATTCGATATTTGAAGTCGATCCGATGAACTTTTGGAGTTGTGCTTACCAAACTCTCTTGGTGAGCACATCACACTGTAGCTTTGCTCTCTCTCTCTCTCTCTCTCTATATATATATATATATAGGTTTTGGCTAATATGCTATGGGTAGCTAAGATGCCTCGTGCTACGGCTCGGATTTAGAGTTTTCAAAATCCTAACGGTCGATCCGAACCATTTATCTTGTTCTCCATATTAATATGTGCTTCGAGACCAAATTTTACATTTTTCTGAATTTTTTTACTATTTATTAAGCCACTTTGAAAACCGCTGATCCCAACGGTAGTTTCTGGTTTTACTGTTGGGTTAAGCCACCGTTGGATCAGGGGTTTTCAAAGTGGCTTAATAAATAGTAAAAAAATTCAGAAAAATATAAAATTTGGTCTCCAAGCACATATTAATATGGAGAACAAGATGAACGGTTCGGATTGACCGTTAGGATTTTGAAAACTCGAAATCCGAGCCGTAGCATGGAGGCATCTTAGCTACCCGTAGCACCGTAGCCATGTCCTATATATATATATATATAGAGAGAGAGAGAGAGAGAGAGAGAGAGATGGGCTATGGAGCATTGCAATACATGGACCCCTTTGTGCATTGCACTACAAATCACGGATTCAAAGTCCAAATGACTGATCCGAACCATTGGATGTTTAATCCATATTGAAATGTGCTTGGAGACCAAATTTTACATTTTTTGGAATTTTTTTACTATTTATTAAGCATTTTTTAAAATTGCTGTTTTGCTGTAAACAGTAAAAAACAGTAAAATTTTATGGACCATCAGATCAGCGACTTTCAAAATTGCTTAATAAATAGTAAAAAAATTCTAAAAAATGTAAAATTTGTTCTCCAAGCAAATATTAATATGGAAAATAAGATGAATGGTTCGGATCGGTCATTTGAACTTTGAATCCGTGATTTGTAGTGCAATGCACAAAGGGATCCATGCATTGCAATGCACCATAACCCATCTCTCTCTCTCTCTCTCTCTCTCTCTCTCTCTATATATATATATATATATATAGAGTACGGCTAACGCGCTTCCTCTAGCATATGGGCCGAAATGCTTCCGGTGAAAATTTGAAATTTCAAAATCCAAAAATTCGATCTGAACCGTTCATCTTCTTCTCCATATTAATATCTGCTTGGAGACCAAATTTTACATTTTTCTGAAATTTTTTACTATTTATTAAGCCACTTTGAAAATTGCTGATCCAACGGTGGCTTACCAAACAGTAAAAATCAGAAGCTACCGTTGGATCAGCAATTTTAAAAATGGCTTAATAAATAGTAAAAAATTTCAGAAAAATGTAAAATTTGGTCTCCAAGCAGATATTAATATGGAAAAGAAGATGAACGGTTCAGATCGACTTTTTGGATTTTGAAATTTCAAATTTTCATCGGAAGCATTTCGGCCCATATGCTAGAGGAAGCGCGTTAGCCGTACTATATATATATATATATATGGAGAACAAGATGAATATATGATTCAGATCGACTTTTTGGATTTTAAAATTTCAAATTTGAACCGTATGCATATTGGCCCATATGCTACCGAATGCATATTAGTCTCTCTCTATATATGTGTGTGTCTCTTGAATATCTCATATCAAATTAATTCTAAATTTTATAATTTTTAGTAAGAAAACATATTCGATGACATGAAATAAAATTCGATAACTTGAACTTAGTTTTAAAATTTTAAATTAATTTAGTCATAATTTTTTTTTTGTCATAATATGTTGTGAATAATTTGAGAAAGTACACTGAGCCAAGACCAATAATGGCTGCAATTAATAAAAAAATAGAGTTATGCAACGTAGCATATCTAATTCCATGTGCGGTGCACCCATATATATATATATATATCCATGTAAGCAGTGACAGTACATAGTAGCCAAGCTCAACCATCGGTGTATAGACACATCAGCAGTGACTTGGCATAAATGATAACACGTGTCAACAGGAGATGCATTTCAGGGTTTGTGGGTCTAGCTAGGACTTGAGTTAGTGGAGGCTCCACAATACACGAGTACCGTGATGAATCTTGTCATATTGAGGATGTGCATGAATTATTAGTTAGTGCTCATTGAATGGTGGATAGAATGAATTCTTTTCATGGTCAGCACCTATTATTATAATATTGTAACATTTTAATGACTAAAGCTTATTTGTACGTACGTGGAATTTGGAAATCTGAATATAGCTAATTAATTCTGTTGTGTGCTTTAGCTGGTGGGTAATTAACCTTTATCGATCCCTTTTAAGTTTTCAAAAGATAAGAATAAAATAATTGACAGAAATTACACTAAACAAAACATCAAGATATGATCAAGATTTTTACAATTAATTAATTAATTTGACAATACTGATGTTTGTCATGACAAGTTAAGTTTCAAATCGGAATTTATATATCAAATAATATATAGCACGTCCCGACATCATTAATATAAAAACAATGAGATTTTATGCATGCACTAATACTTATTAATGAACAATATAATTCAAGTATTTTAATGAATTACATCGTAAATAGTGATTATCACTCGAGTCTAGAAAAAGACTAGCGATATCTATCACATAAGCTAGCTATTGTAACTAGAGCTACTTATTTTTAATATTGTGTAATTAACTAACAAAAATTCATAAAAGAAAAATAAACTCAAATGATTTTTCTCGCTGATGATTTTAATTTTCTCCTTTAAAATTGATTATTCGTCCAAAAGACATAATTAAGAGTGGATCTTCAAAAAATATAAAATAAACAGATTGGGTCCATGCATCCGACAATATTGACTAGCCAATATTGAATGCACTGAAAGAGAAGTTAGCATTATATATATTCATCTTAGGCTGCTTCAGCGTTAAGGGACTAACTTGAGAGATGCATAGAATAAGATTTCCATCAACAGAAGTGCACCGGCAAGTGCACAAAATATCTGCATTAATTTATTGTATATATATACAAGAGTCAGTCTATGGTACTATGCATATCACGGGTTGTTACTGTGTTACGGCTCTATATTCAAGTTTTCAAATTCTAACGGTCGATATGAACCGTTCATCTTGTTCTCCATATTAATATGTGTTCGGGGATCAAATTTTACATTTTTTGAAATTTTTTTACTATTTTCTAGATATTTAGAAAATCACTTGATCTGAAAATTCTGGACCATCCAAAAACAGTGATTTTCAATAAATCTAAAAAAATAGTAAAAAAATTTCAAAAAATATAAAATTTGGTCTCCAAACACATATTAATATGGAGAACAAGATGAACGGTTCAGATCGACCATTAGAATTTGAAAACTCAAATATAGAGCCGTAGCACATGTAGTAACAAATCGTAATATGCATAGTACCATAGACTCACTATATATACAAAGCTCAAATATACTCTTTCTTTTTCTTTTTCTTTTTCTTTTCTTTTTTTTTTTTTTTGGGGGGGGGGGGGGGGGGGGGGGGGGGGGAGGGGGAAAGTGAATATACAACCACCGTTTTGTGTGTGTGTGTGAAAGTCAGTGGTTTTAAATACCAATTAATATTTTTATTAATAAAAAAACGTATTTAAAATAAGCCAAATGACTATAATTCTTAAATCTAAACTATTTTATTTTCATTAATTCATCTAAACTACTCTCATCATCTAGTTCTACATATTTAAACTCTTAAACGCTTTAATACCTCATTTTACAACCCATGCATACAGAAGTTTCAAAAAGCATACTACCATATTACCATCACAACAAAAACATCAACTAACTGATGAACACATGGGTATTTACTTTCCGGTGATTTAGTCACCGGATCCAAGAAACAATGTCCGGTTATCAAATAACCGGAAAGTGGCATGCTTGTTTGGCGTTTCTTTTTACAAAACAAATTTTTAATTTTATTTTATTTTTGGTATTGAAATATTATAAATATTGAATATGTTTCTTTGGAAATAGATGGAATACAATATAATTTGATTTATTAGAAAGACTGTAACAAATAATCCGGATCAACATTTTTCAAGTCAGATTTTTCACGGCTTTAAGAAAAATTAATATATTTCTTTGTGTGTTATTGGAAAAAAATAAATATGCTTTGAATGTGAGTTATTGATTGCGGTTCAAAAGTCACTTCTAGGTAATACATAAAATATTGTGATCCTTCTAGTACTTGTAATTTCTGAAAAGTTGTATCTATTTTGAGATTTTTTTTTAATATCAATCATTAAATAACTTAAAGTTTTTATTTTTTTTTCAAAAATAGATACAAATTTTAAGAAATTAAACTAACTAGAAGGATGACAATATTTTCTGTATTTACCTAGAAGTAACTTTCGAACCGGGATCAATAACTCATAATCTAAGCATTTTTTTTTCAATAACACATAAAGAAATATATTAATTTTACTTACAGCCGCAAAAAAGCTGTTGGGTTTTGATGCTACCTTTGTACTGGCTTAAGTGCGGAAAAAGACAGAAAAACAAAAAAAAATTCATGTCTAACTTAAGCCAAGGATCTATTTCCATGATTGATTTCTAAAAAAAAATTATTTAACAATTAAATAAATAAATATAACATTATACCTTGGTTCCAAATTCTAATTGAAACTGCCGCTGAGCTTGCCTCGTTACTGCTGCTATGGACAAGAGCACCAGACGTCCACTGCCTCTATTAGTAATCCACCAGGAACAACCAGAGGTCAAGTAATTGTTCAGAGCAATTATATATATGGATTGGTATATTTAGGCCTTAATTATATTTAGAATATTGATATCACGCTATTATATCTATATCTTCGACCGAATTCTGTACCAAAACCTGTGTCCAAAACAGTGAAACCATGTTTATTCCATTAAATATCTATTGAATATGGTACTGCTGCACTTTTATTCTTATCTTACAGGAAACGGGCAAAAATTGGAAGAAAATAGGAAACAAGTTAAAATCTAGAATTTATCAAAATAAGCAAAATCCAGAAAATTTCGATGCCATCCCCATCAACGGTGCTAAAAACTTGTTCACACAAAAGTGTATGCACAAAGTTTCAGTATAGCAAGCTGTACCTTTTAACCTTGATTACACTTTCGACTCAGATTGCAAGTGTATAATCCTAATCCCGTAGTATTATCAAGTATCGATCCACAGGGATGGTTGAAACTTAACTGGACTTTACTTAAATTAAATAAACTCTAGAAGTTGTAAATGTGAACTTCTAGTTTAATTAATTATTGCAATTGAACTTAGGAAACACAATTACTAAAACCAACCTTTCAAACTTCTAGTTTTTAGCTAATTTAGGCAGAATCTGGTTGATACCTAAACTGTCCCTTAGATCGATACCTGACGATACAAACGATAGGATTGTGCACTTGCAGTCTAAATCAAGAGTTAGTCAAGGTTAAAAGGTATAGCTTGTTGTACTAAAACTTTGTACTATACCTTTTTGGTGTAACAAATATAATTAAGAAAGCCCAAAAGCCCAGGTCCATTACTATTCAATCTGGGCCTTGTACTATTCATTATGGGCCTCTTTGGGTCGAGGGGCATTTTGGTAAAAAGCCAAAATTGACCTACTATTCATAACCGCCTTTAAACACCTATAAATAAGGGTGGAGGGGTGGTGGTAAGGCATACTCATTCCATGGTAAAGATTGGAATTTGACTGATCGTCTGCGGAAGCCAGGTTCCTTTCTTTCTCGATTTTTCTTCTCAAATAGTGTGTGAGTTAGGAAAGAAATATATATGTAATTCACATATATATTTCTAAGAGTTGTGAGTGGTTGTAATCTCGCGAAGTATGTAGTAACTCTGCTTTTGCACGAGGTTGTGAAAGTGGGAGTATCTGCGGATCGTGAGATAACTGTTTTTGCTGAGTGCCTTGAGTATAGTATTTCTGGCAAAAGAAATACATATTCCTTTGCTATTGCGGTTGTGATAACTTTTACATAATGTGTCATACACGCTTGTAATTTTAATATGTTTAAGCTTGTCATCTATATGACATTTCTATATTAATTATAACATTTATAATTAACATATAGCCATCTTATTAATTAATTATAACATTTATAATTAATAATAAGATTATCTGATTACTTCCTATGCGGTGTGATCCGATAAGATCTGTGTTATGTTGGCAATAGAATTAAAAGTTGTTTTAATTTCTATAGATCATAGTTGGCACCTATCAATGCACTATGATCTCCAATTACATAAATGATGTTGTCCAGTACAATATCATGATCCTGCAGTAAATTTATTAATTTACTTGTGTTAATTCTTTAGTCTCATAACAACAAACCAGGTTCAGGGTAGGTATGTGTTATCCCTGCAAACCTAATCTTTTCTTGATCTTTGAGTAGAATATTTTATATAATTAATCTCTATTAATCATACCATATACGTATAATTCTAATCATATTAAGGGACCCAGTGTTACTATCACTCGTATAATAATACGAGGGACGATAGTACTTTTGGTGAGCATCTCTTCCTCCGCACAAGTCATGTGTATTGAAATGTAACCTTTATAACTACTTTTTACATATAGCGTTTGATAACACTTACAAATACACATTTTTCATGTAGGAAAGACCACATCTCATACTGTAGAACTTATATAACACTGAAATAAAACTGTTAATGACACAAACACATTATCATTTAACGTCTCATTTAGGGTCAATCAAATACCATGTTCATAACATATATCTATGTGATTAAATGACAACTTCTTGTTTATGGTATGTGAAACTTGACCATCATTTAATTCACATACTAACCTTCTCGCGACTAATTAGTGTTCCTGCTAATTACCTTGGTTAGTGACAATTTTAAGTATTTATCATCTATATTATGAAGTTTCACAATTCCAGTCACGAACTCGAATGATTCATAAATGCAATAACACTCAAGGAACAAATGATATATTAATCATCCAATTCATGAACAAATATGATTGACTTCTAGATTACTATCCTAGCAAAAGCCGACCTGAAAAATGTTGATCCTGGTTATTTGTTACAGTCTTTTTAATAAATCAAATTAGATTGTATTTCATATATTTTCAAAGAAATATATTCAACATTTCTAATATTTCAATACAAAAAATAAAAAATTTCTGTTTTGTAAAAAAAAAATTCCAAACAAGAATGCCACTTTCCGGTTATTTGATAACGAGACATTATTTTTTGGATCCGGTGACTAAATCACCGGGAAGTTGGTTTTAGTCCAGCTATTTAGTCACCGGAAGGGGCAATTTTCGAATTTCACTGAAAAAGTGAGTAGATTCGGTAATTTCATATTATTTTTGAGTATTAATAAAAATTTCGGTTTTACCAAAAAATATCGATACTTACATTAAGTCCGACCGCGATTAATATTTTGTGGGTAACTATATAGAGTTTGATGTGATCGATGATTAATCTTTTATTCCTGGCTCCTGCTCATATTAAGGTTTCAAGGACATATGTATTTAACTTGCATGCAAATGAATTTAAATGCCTTAACATGGTTACATCTATATTTAAAACTAATCGCTTTTATTAACTAACATGATTACATCTGTCGTAATATATACAATGTCTAATTTGAAAACACTAGGAGCGTAATACAATGATTTTATCTGCCACTAATTAATAAACACTAATATATAATGCACATCCTCATTAAGACAAGATTCATCACGTTACTCGTATTTTAATTATGGAGTCTCCATTAACTCAAATCCTGGTCCCACGCCCGGCTCTCAAAATGCATCTCCTATTGACGCGTGTCATCATTTATGCCAAGTCACTGCTGATGTGTCTATATATCGATGGTTGAGCTTGGCTACGCTGTATTCCCACTGTTTGTACACTGATGATTACGTGTCAATCCTGTGGGCTAAGCGCACATGGAATTTGATCTTAGTAGTTTTACATTGATTAATGAAACACTTACCCTTTACGTGTCAATCCTGTGGGCTATACCACAACAAGAATTCCGGGCTTCCTTTAATGATTTGCATCTGCGACGTTAGTTTAATTAATTAGCCTCGCGGATAGGCCTGCTAATTGGACAAATGGTCTGAACAATAATCGGACAAGATTTGAACAGTATGTTACTTGAACAGTTTTAAGCCCTGCTAATCGGATGAAATCAAATAGGCCCGACAATTAGTTCGGATTAGGGCTGGCAAAAAAGCTCATGGCTCATGGCCCGCTTGGTATTCGCTCGTGATTCGATCGGTAATAGCTCGTTCGTTAGTGGATCGAGTTAAAATTAGCTCGCTCGCTACATACTCGAGCCATAATTAATGAGTTTGAGTTTGGTCTGGCTCGGCACGAGGCAGCTCGGTCGTTAACGAGCTATTTAATATATATAGTTTGATAGTTTAATCGGATCCGTTCACTTCATATTGGGGATATTATGGTCTATGGATGTTATAGTCAGTGTTGTGATAATTGCACTTTAGACTGTGTTTAAGTTGATTGGTAATGTTGTATGGAATACGTGTGAATTAATTACAAGCAACTAAGTTAATTTTATGAATTTGTTTGATTTGATATGCATGAATTTCTTTAGTGAATATGATTGTATGAATTTAGAATTTTGATATATTTGTATGTATGAATTTAGCTATAAATTTAATTTATAGTATTGATTTACTTAATTATAGTAATTAAGAGTATTGCTCAGTAATTAGTCATATAAATATTATTTTGTTTTAGCCATAATTGATAAGATGTGTTATGAAAATTTAAGATATAGTAGGAAAGAAAATATACAAATTTATAAATATGCCAAGCTAGTAACGAGCTAGCTCGGCTCAAGTCGGTCTTGAGCAATAGTTTTAGCTCGGGACCTAAAATCAAAACTCGCTCGCTCAGCTTGATATACCAACAAGCCGAGTACGAATGTGACCTAGCTCGCTCGTTAACAGCTCGTTGCCACCCCTAGGTCGGATCAGTTGAACTGGGCCGAGCTTGAAGGGCCTTTGGACAACCCGTTTAACAGTTCAAACTCAAAACCTATTGATTCCTGTTCGAACACGAACAATTGAACGGTTCGAACCTAACACCAACTCAGAGTCACAGCGCCTCTTGCCCTCCTCTCTTCTCCATGGCGCCGCTCCTCTTCTCCACGGCGCCGCCCCTCTTCTCCATCGCTCCCCTTCTACAAGGTTGGTTACACTCAATTTCCCTCAATTTGTTCTCTTCTCTTCTCTTCTCGTCTCTCTCTTTTCTCTCAAGTATTGCCATTGAAATTTCAGGCCAATGAGGAAGGATTTCTTGCAAGTTGGTTGTTTCCCAGCAAAACGCACTTAGTCTCTCTCGGTTTTATCTTTGACTGCTTCTTCAAAAAGGTTGGTTACCCTCAATTTCCCTCAATTAGTCCTCTTCTCTTCTATTTCGTCTCTCTCTTTTTGTGACCTGACAATGATCAAGTTGAGAATTTCCATTACTCAATGTTAGTCTTTTGTAATATAGATCCAACCTTCACTAGTAAGGAGTACGGGCACCTTGTTGTCATCATTGATACCATCGATCAGAATCAGATTTGTTCTTCATTTCCACTGATTTTAGTTGATTGGTCTCTGAATTTGGTTATAGCATTACTTTCAAAGTTCCAGGTTGTGAACCTTTCTTGCTAAGATAGATTATTGTGTCTCACTGAAAATGAGAAGATTTTATTTATCTCCAAGATTGCTCTAATTGGCAACAGTAGTGCTTATACTAAGATTGCACTAGGCATATTACCAGCCTTGTATATATGTTGACATTTCATTGTTAAAACTATAGTTATTGTGACTTAGACGGTCAGATTTTACTTAGGTTAACACTGTTTAATGGTTGTGTTGGCTGTTTTGTACTATCAGTCTATCATTACTTTGTATAGTTTAGTAATTTTTTAAAATATAGCTTATTAATTTAGGTTGTTAACTGTTAAGTTTGGGACCGTTCAATTTCAAATTGGGTTTAGTTGCTGATGTAACATGTTGAATTATATTTAATTAGCGTGTAGTTATTTTTCATTTACCTTCTGCAGTGATTGATATTGTTTCAGAACCGAACAAAACATCACAATTGGAACATTTAAAACAAGTTAAGATTCATCATAACACGTAAACAATCATCATCTCATTTATTATACATCATTTTTCCGGGGTATATTATATACACAAATGTTGTATTTAGTAAGCAACAATTTTAATGCTTAATACACAAATATTGCAGAAAAAATTTACCAGTACACAAATGATGTATTTAGTAAGCTATACTTGGTTCTATTTTAGCAATGACATGGAAATTTTTGCAAATATTGCAGCTTGATAAATGTTCAAGAATACATTCCAGTCCGGATTTCTATCAATTCTTCAGAGTCTCGGGTACGTTTTATGTTAGCATCTTAATTTTAACAAATAATGAATTTTCATGCCTGTACTCGTAAAAACACTAAACATAGATATATCATGTATAATCTCTATCTTTTTTAAAGGTTACTCACAATATACTTTGTTTTCTTTGTTATGTGTGGAGTTGTAAGTTAGGATTCTGTGAAAGCTGATTACACAAGTGATGACTTTTTTTTATCTATCCCAGTTTTTCATATGTTTAGCATGACTATCCTGGTTTTCCAAAGTTCGACAAGACCGGTTCTAGTTGAGCTCATGGGTTCAATAGTTTTTATTGTACTCACGTGTTTAGTAACTTTTACTGCATTAATGTATCTAGTAGTTTTGAAACTTTATTTATGATATAGGTTGAAGGAGGAGGGAACATTGGCAATGCATTAACTGGTACTTTTCGCTTGGGATTGACAGCTCGTGTTATCACAAAGGTCTTAGACTTGATTACACCGATTTTTTATAAATACAAAGAAAACAACAATACTTGATATTTACTATGCTTTTAGGAAGCTGGTTATTGTTATGAAGGTATGAGAATTTATATGAGAAGCTGACAATACAGATTTATGAAGGTATGAGATTCGATGGCTCTTTTGTAATTTATATGCTTACAGCCATGTTTTTCAAAACTGAAAACCTTTGTTTAATTAAGAAGTTTCCTTCCATATTATGGACCATTATGCGCTATGCATAGTATCATAGCCTCAATTTTTAGAGAAAATTCAACTTACAGATAGGTAGCCTCATTCTATCAATTTACCAAGTACATGATCTTATAATTAGATGAATTCACATAATTGCTTTATATGGACTGGTAAACCTAACAGTCTGTGGTACTGTCCTTCTAAATGGTACAATGAGACTACACATAAAAGACTATCATACAGCCATAATTAAGTAAATATGTGCACTAGAATTTGAACGTAATTGTATTTGTTTTTCAAATGCTACAAGCTGGGTTTTTTTTTTTTTTTTTTCTGAACCTATAATGAGAGGGATGTTAAACAATAGAGATTTTTGCCTCTGTACATGAGCTCTTACAAAAATAAAGGAGAAAAAAAATACATGGATAGGAAATCAGACAAAATCGAGCTTGTACTCAATTCCTAGTTAAGGTTTAATTGCATAATTTGCAGCTAGAGCATAGAAGTTTGTGGGAAGGTTTATTGGAGTATGTTTTGTTTTGATAGGGCTGGGATGTTTTTCTCTAAGTGGTGAACACTTGCTATACTGGAGCTGGAGCTGGAGCTGGGACTAGTATGAAGTTGTTTAGATGGAGCTTGTACTCAATTCTCAAGGTTTTGTAATTTGGGGAATGCTCAATTGGGTTTGGATGATTTCTTATATCTTGCTATTAAATTTTGTAAACCATGCTGTTGTGTTAAACAATAACAAGTTGCTCATGTTTGATTTTTAATATAAATTTGGTTGTTAAATTGGTAATTTTTGAACAAGTTGCTCACTGTTTGATTTATAACGAGTTGTTCATGCTTGATTTTATCAATTTGGTTGTTAAATTGTTAAATTGGTAATTTTTAATACTAAGTTGCTCATGTTTGATTTTTTCATATAATAATACTTGCTTTGATATAGGTGTGAACGCTGTGAACAAAAATAATACTTGCTTTGATAAATCTGATTGTCAGAGGTGTGAACGAAGGAAGGATCAAAGTCAAGGAATATTTTGTTCGGACATAATTGAACTGTTTCATTGGTCTTTGACACTGTGACCGAACATTTTGTTCGGACATAATTAAACAGGGCCCAGGCCTTTTGTTGAAACGGACAAGCCTTTGAAGAAACGGACAAGGTCCGGGCTTATCAAAATTAATTCGGTTTGGTCTGGGCCTGGACTTTTTCTTCTCCATTTAGTTCGGACAGGTCATGGTTTGAACAAACGGTCGGCCCATTATCAGGCTTACTCGCGGATAAGTTTTTACCGAGGCTAATTTAATTGGATCGGCAATAATGAGAGGATACGCTCGGGGATAGGAGGCATCTGCGATTCTAATAAATTAGCTTCGTGGATAAGTTATGCACGGTAGAAAAAAAAATTATTGGAATAAATTGGCCTCGCGTTTAAGTTATGCAGGGGTACCAAACAATTTGAATTTTGTGGTGGAGACTTTTATACGAAAACTATCCTTGGAAATAAATTTAGTGCCTAATCTATGCACGGGAATAATACGTGGCAGACTACAGAAAGGGTTTTTTTTTTTCTAAGAATTTAATTAGGATCTTCTATGCATAGAACCTGAAAATGATTTCTGCCAATGTATTAAAGTAAAAAATGTTGATGTTTAATTGATAATTATAAAAGTACTAAATACTTGAATCCAAGTGCTTAAGAGTCAAAAATATTAATCGAGCTGTGTTTGAAAGCCAAAAAAAATAAATAATGTACTAATTAGGTACATCTTCTCTTTCAGATGTCGCCAACATCTGATTCTGTGTTACTGCGGATCTTCTGAATTCTACTGTGATATCTTCTGGATCCACCGGGTCTAGAACACCTTGTGAAGTATTACTTTGCGTAATTCTTATAAGAATCCAGGAATATCATGGGATATAAATTCCCTTGAGATAGTACTTAATAATTAACAATACTCAATCAAAATGGATCTAAACAGCCACCGCCGAAGCATAGCAAGGCACCCCTCTAGTATTAGTTAAGACCATACATGACTCAATTTATATTGGTATATTATGCAGAATATAAACGCAAGATGGACACGCTTATTGACAGGATAAGCAATTTAACATCGATCAGCAACGAACTGAGGAATCCACAACATTCAAGTCTGCATAATCCAATATGTACATCCACAAATTTAACAGAAATTACTAAAAACAAAGTTATTCCAATAACCTAAATCAAATTTAGTTCCCTAATTATGACCATTTATAACTAATCCCTCTAGTCCCACTAGCGAAAATTTGCAGTAACTTCGCACTCCTCGTCGCCGGTATGGATTGTTATTTTCAGCCTGCGTATCTTGCCTATTATCAGATGTATCATGCTGTGTAAATTATGAAGGCCTTTAATTTAAGCCACTTGCACGAATCTGGATATGTTCATGTAGGAAAAGTAATAGGAAATAATTCATTTAGTAGTGGTACTTACAAGAAACACGGGTAGAGGTAACCCAGTCCGATCATACAGTGTCTTGATGAGACTTGTATATTGAGGGTATGTTTGGATATGTCAAGAATAGATGCTATTATAGAATAGCGGCTATTCGGAATAGTCAGAATAAGAGCTATTTTATATTCTTTGTAAATGTTGGAATAATTACTATTCGAAAATATGAAGTGAAAGGAAAAAAATGATTTTTTCTCAGATTTTCATTAACATACTCCCGAAATAACAAAATTGACACTACTTTATATGATCTCCACGTTGTGACAATTCGTTTAAGAACTCACTTGCTTATATTTTCTCTTAATTAACACCTTGTTAACACTATTATATATTTATCGGTTACAACTATTCATCATTTCAAATGTACAATTCAAACAATATTTTTACTATTTCGAATAGCACTATTTTCACACTAACCTAAAAATTACTAATTTTTTTTTATTCTTATCTATTACTTTCAAATTTCGTTATTCTAGTTATTCTAGTTCTCATCGAAACATACATCAGACGTTATCTTATTAATCGCGTCCAACTCCGCACGGTACATGGCATCTTGCTTGGCCAGTGCCTCAATCATCATTCTGGTAGTTTCCAGTCTGCGAAACTCATGTGGCGGCAATTTGAATGGGCCGACTTCCAAGCCCAAAAATTCTTCTATTGACTGGCCCGCCGACAATATCAGTCCACACATCGATATATTTCATGCCTTTTGCTTGCGGTTGCTCTCTGCACCAATCAAACATTTCCAGCAAGGGTACAATTTAATTAAGTGTCATCCTTAATATTAATAAAGGAAGCTGATAATTGTACCTCAAACAAAGTACCCGCACGCATCCCCCAACCTTCTAGAATGTCGGTGATAAAAAGATCAGGTTTTACTTTATACAGCGCAATAACAGTATCAATCTTTCTTTATTATACATAATTTTGCTGCATGAAGAGAAAAACGCTCTGTTAAAAAAATTAACAAAGGCACCACCAAATGCAGCGAAACAATCGGATAATTTAAACATATAAAGGAAAGCGTTTAAACAACTGCGTTCAAGTGTTTAACTTTCATTATAAATGAGTTAATTTTTCATTTTTTAAAATAAAAACGAATCCCCGAATTCGTCCCCGAGCATAAAATTTAAAACTCTAAATTTGTACCAATACCCGAGCGCGTCCCCCACCAAAATGTTTACTGAATTTTATGTTAGTCAAAACTACTAGTTCTAAGCAAGCAAAGCTCTATTAAATAACAATGAAACTACTGGTTCGAAACAACAATTGTTAGCAGCCTCATCAATTATTTTATGTTAGTCAAAACTCCAACAATTACAATTTCTAAGCATGCAAACCTCTGTTAAATAACAATAAAATTACTACTTCGAAACAATCATAAATTTAGAACTTGTCCCAATAATGCCAATTTCTAAGCATGTAAAACTCTATTAAATAACAATGAAACTACTACTTCAAAACAACAATTATTTACAAAACAATATAAACCTGTGTGTAAAGCATATAAACCTGTGCAAGTAAACCAATATATGTTGTTCGTACAATAATCTTTGACGTCTATTTGACTAATTTGCAAAAACATACAATTATTGAATTTTACGATTTCTTCTATTTTGAGAATATGTAGGTCCAAGAAGAGTAAGAACTGTTGAATAATAAGCTTGGACTGAAGAAATCATGAAGACCTTTATCAAGAATACATATTGTAAAATCAAATGCTTGGTAAAGTATGTGTGAGGTTGATTAAATTGAGATAAAACGTTATGAACGTTTTTAAAACGTTGGTAACGTTTTATAATAATCAGAAGACTCAAAATAATCAAGTTATAACGTTATAACGTTATACAACCGTTGTAACGTTTTACAAACGTTATAACGGCTGATAAACGTTGTAACGTTTAAAAGCTACAGAACAACTGGAGTGCAGCTGTTCAATACAAACAATAAACGTTGTAACGTTTATAAATCGTTATAACAGTTTTGAAACGTTGTAACGGTTATAAAACGTTATGTAACGTTTTCTAAGCTGTCAGAGAATTAAAACCCTAAATCGTATTTGAATAAAACGTTGGTAACGTTTTATGTCAAACAGCTCATTTTTGAGCTGCCACTATAAATAGACTGAAGGGATCACTTTCAAATCTATCTCAGCCGACCCTAATCATTTCTAAAGCAATTTTCTGAGAGCTTAGCCTACTCCATTGTTGTGAGAGCTTAAAACTTCAAAATCCCTCAAGCAACCTCAAACCTACTTCACTAATCTTGATCTAGATTAGGTTAGAGTAATCTATTGAGTGTTTCTCTTGTGTTCTAGACAATTGAGACCTTGTTCTCATCTCTTTGAGTTGGCCGTTTGACTTCCCGCTTGGGGTGTAAGGGCTCAACGGTTCACAAGTTGTAATCCTTTCGTATTGGGTAATAGAAAGGCGCACCACTCAAGGTTGCGAAGCCCCGGAGACGTAGGCCTTTGTTTTGCCGAACTCCGTTAACATCCCGCGTGTCAAATTTCTCTAAACTCATCTATTTAATTTCAATTGCAATTTAATTTCAGTTTTTGAGCAATTAGAGGTGCCCCTAAGTGCAACAATATATATTGGCAAGAAAACAACATTTTAAAGCATACAAACATGTGTGTAAAGCATATAAACATGTGCAAGTAAACCAATATATATTGGCAAGAAAACAACATTTTAAAGCATATAAACTTGTGTGTAAAGCATATAAACCTGTGCAAGTAAACCAATATATACTGGCAAGAAAACAACATTTTAAAGCATATAAACCTGTGTGTAAAGCATATAAACCTGTGCAAGTAAACCAATATATACTGGCAAGAAAACAACATTTTAAAGCATATAAACCTTTGTGTAAAGCACATAAACCTGTGCAAGTAAACCAATATATACTGGCAAGAAAACAACATTTTAAAGCATATAAACCTGTGTGTAAAGCATATAAACCTGTGCAAGTAAACCAATATATACTGGCAAGAAAACAACATTTTAAAGCATATAAACCTTTGTGTAAAGCACATAAACCTGTGCAAGTAAACCAATATATACTGGCAAGAAAACAACATTTTAAAACATATAAACCTGTGTGTAAAGTATATAAACCTGTGTTTACAAACACATTTTAAAGCATATAAACCATTGTTTACAAAAATTAAAAAATCTGTATTACAAATATATAAACCTGTGTTTACAAATACATTTTAAAACTTATTCTTCAAATATATTTTAAAGCATATAAACATGTGTTTACAAACATTGAAAAATCTTCATTTAATGGATTACTTGTTCAAAATGGAGACTGTATTTTTAGTTATTAAATATAAAAAACTGTTAATTTGCATAATTAAAATTAGAACCAATCCCCCATCATATCCCCAAGCTAACTGGATTTAAATTGTACTTTAAAATACTTTAAAGTACGTTCAAGTAAGTAGTTAATTAATGAATAGAGGGCCGTTAACAATCTGGGGGACTAATTTGGGGATTAGTGATTATAACTGTTTCTAACAGACTGTCCACGAAATTAAAGCGCAAGACAAAAGCATGCAAAGCTAACATTTAAAGCAATTAATGTAAAACTGCAATGCATTAAAACAACAATTCGTTAATTAATGAAAAATTAATAAATTACCGTTATTAGCGGACAGTTAAACCCAGTTAAACCAGTTCGGGGACGGACTCGGGTTTGGTGGCTCGGGGTACAGGAACATTTCTCATTAATAAAATAGGGCCATCTCACATTTAATTATTTTTCAAAAAACCACTAACCCCTAATAATTTATTTTTCTCTGCTGCAAGGCTTCTCGTGTACAGCCCAATAGATTTTCTGACTTCAGACCCAGCTCCGTTGTGGTATGGCTGGTCCGGCTGCTTTTGCTCCTGTATGAGAATTCAGCAGTGCACATGATCGGTAATGGGCACAATGTCCCATTTTGGAGTCATAACTGGTGCACGGGCATTCTGAAAGCTTCATTACCTAATATGTTCTCACATACGATTGACAAGGACATATTAGTGTGGGGAGTTATCACAACAGTACACCTGCATTCTCTCTTCAGGAGGACACTTACCCCATAGGCAATGCTGGAATTAACAATTGTCCAACAATATCTGTCCCAGATTACAATACAGCCAGACAGGAAGATGATGCACAGTGGAGATTGTCTGCTACTGGTCGGTACACAGTCAAAGCTGCTTAAATGGTATTAAAGGACACACCTCGAATACGAAACAAGATCAATATGGTTCTGGTAACATTACTGGTACGTTTCTGGTAACGGTACTGTTCAGAAGTACTGACACCATACCACTGGTACGAAGACTGGAGATGAGATAAACCACACCCAAGTTGGATCAGAGGCGAAACAAGCAAATTTCAGTTGTATTTTCTAATTTCTGTTTTCATAGACTCATTTATATTTTCCTTTTTTTGCTTTTTACATTTAGTTTTTATTTTTATAACTCAACTGTTTGAGCTTTGTTTTCAATTTTCAAATTTTAGTTACAAAATCTTGTAACTCGTTCAATAAAATCAAATGGGGGCATGACCCACATTTTCTCTCTCACAAAAAAAAAGTATCTAAAGTAGTCCAACCTATAATAGAGCATTGTTTAGCTAGGTAACATTACAACAAATTCAGTTTCAAAAATGCTAGAGCCGTACCCTACTCATTATTAGAAACATGTTTTTTTAAGACAGGGAGCAACTAATATAATTAGCGGAATCAACAACACATTTGAAGTAGTATGATGTAGCTTGTTGTAAGGAGTTAAAAGGTTGTGTTTGGATCAACAAAAAATAGAGCTAATCTTGGATTAGCTTCACTATTCTCAATTCTTGTTAATCCAAACATACATTAGCAATTTGGGTTAGCTCAAGAATAGCTCTGTTCTACTAACGGGTACGTTTGGATGCATACTAGAATAGCTAGAATAGTAAGAATAGCTAGTATTTGAGAATAGCAAATAAGAATAGGATGGTTAAGAGAATAGTGTTAACTCAAACTATTCGGAATAATGAAAAAGTTGTTTGGATTGCATATTTGGAATAGAATTTGGAGAGAATGAATAAAGTAATAATTTATGTATTATTCTTTCAACTAATTCTATTCTTTATTACACGTATTAATTGATACTGATAAATAAAATGTTTCTGTTTATGAAATCACAAGTAAAAATAGCTTCAAACTATAAAATTAAAACCATATATCACAAAATCATCAAAGCAATGCTTGGAATACTAGAAAACAAAATAATAACAGGCCAAACTATAAAACCATACATAAATAATTGTATTACTTAAAATACAATTGAATTCCAATAAAATTAGCTTCAAATCAACCACTTTGAGCTGCTATTGCCAGAGTAGCATTACCAGTACCAGAATCACGGTGTGCTTTTTCATTGTCCCCAAATTCAAACACAAGGCCCTTTTTCGTTCCAGTCACGGTTTGGTACAACCCAGTGTTGATTTGGGATACGTAGTGTGAAAATATAATTATAAAGGTAAATTCAATTCAACTAAAATACATTTCCTGAAGCTGTCTCGACAGTGCCAGAGGATCCCTCAACTGATTTCAAAAATCGGAGCGTCTTTTTCCAACTACCGCCGCATCTTTCTACTAATGCAAGTTTGGCCTCCTGACTGAGCGTCAATTAGGCATTGACGATTCGATCGGTACCAAATCAGTGAGGAGGCGCGGCTAGAGAGAGGAGACGAGAGGAGAGGGGTTTCTAGTGTCTATTTGTTCGTCGTGAGGTGGAGAGGTCGAAACCAGCCGCCTTTCTCTCAATCGTTAGCAATATCAACGAAAATCAGAGTTTTTCGCGTTGCCTCCATCTTCGTTTCTTCTCTCTCTTTCTAATGGTAGGTTAGGTGAGAATGAATTAAAGTTTTTTTTTTTTATCCGCTGAAGAGGTCATTTGATGCTATTCAGCCTGTTCCGAGTTTTCGCTGGGATAGCGGAACAGCGCTATTCAGCCTGTTATGAATAGCGTGTTAGATTGTTTGGATGTAGTGTATTTATACTCGGGCGGGTACGGATATCCGGGATATATCCGAGGCGGGTACGGATATACTCGGGTACAAGGGTATACGGGTAAGGGTATTTCGGATATATTTTTCAAAATTCATACTCTACCCGTCCTATACCCGTACCCGTGTATCCTTGACAGGTAGGGCGGGTACGGGTAATTTTTTTTTCTGGTTTTATTGTTGGTTTTTTTTGGCTGGTTTTTTTTTTCTTTTGCTGTTTTTTGATGTTTCTTTCTTTCTGTTTTTTAATTTCTGTTTTTTTAATTTCTATTTTTTAATTTCTGTTTTTTAGATTTATTTTTGTAAATGTTAGATTTATTTTGAATAGGTTAGATTTATTTTTGAAAATGTGAGATTTATTTTGAATAGGTTAGATTTAATTTCTGTTTTTTTGTTTATGTTTTTTAATTTCTGTTTTTTTGTTTATGTTTTTTAATTTCTGTTTTTTTGTTTATGTTTTTTAATTTCTGTTTTTTTTTTTATTTCTGTTTTTTTTATTTCTGTTTTTTAGATTTATTTTTGTAAATGTTAGATTTACTTTGAATAGGTTAGATTTATTTTTGAAAATGTTAGATTTATTTAAAAAACAGAAATTAAATCTAACCTATTCAAAATAAATCTAACATTTTCAAAAATAAATCTAAAAAACATAAATAAAAAAACAGAAACAAAAAAACATAAATTAAAAAACAGAAATTAAAAAACAAAAATAAAAAAACAGAAATTAAAAAAATAGAAATTAAATCATGGCATTGGGTGGGGGGGGAACTGAATTTTGAATTTTGAATTCGGATGAACAGTACTCGGGTATTGGGTACGGATACTCGAGTACTAGGGTACGGGTATAGTCAGGTATGGGTAAATTCGAGTAGGGTATGGTCGGGTATTGGTCCAAAAAATTGTGTCCGGGCCCATTTTTGCCCGTACCCGCGTACCCGAGTACTCGACCCATACCTGAGCTCGAGTACGGGTACCCCAGGCGGCGAGTACGGGCGAGTATACCTGTTAAGGGTATTGTTAATACTCTATTTGGA